>JAODLD010000056.1:2611503-2623868 GCA_026781065.1 Mormyrops boulengeri | reverse complement strand
AATAATAATAATAATAATAATAATAATAATAATAATAATAATGTAACAGACAGATTATACAAATGTCCGGTTCAAGCCGTTGTTTCAGCATTCAACATTCTTGGTTGTCTAAACATTAAAAATGAAAGGTTCAAAAGTGTTTACGCTAAAGACAAAGACACGCTAACCGTCATTATTTCAGCCAACAAACGCCAGTGATCAGTGTGAAAAGACACACATCTGGCTCTACACGTTTACTAAGACTTTACACTCCTTGCACTGCACCCGTTTGATATTCTGACAATTACCAAGAAATGTAAGGTCTAACCGCGAAAACGAAGCCTGTGAAAAATTTCATTTAATGAGATATTTAAAAAAAAAAAAAAAAAAAAAGAGAGAAGTGGTGCGTTTCAGAGCAACTTGCAGGTTTTTAAAAAAATATATAATAATCCAAACACATTTATCTCGATATTTTACTATTTTATCTTACTACGCAGATGTGAATATTTCGAGCACACACAGCCGCGCGTCAGCATCAACATATAGTCTAATATATGAGAGCTTTGTATTTTTTTCACTGATTATTTTCTGCTGCATTGTAATAAATACAGAGCTATTATCTTCGTTTTGTAAATATAATAACAAAATACTATCTATTTGTCATTCAAGATTAATTCATTTCACTTCACGTACTCATTTACTTTGATTTCAAATTGTCAAAACCTCAAATTAAATGATCGGACATACGATAAAAAAAAAAACACGTGAAAAGTACCTTAATCACTCAGAATGAGCAGTACTTATTGCACAGAGCTCAACGCTGGACATCAGCACTCGATCTAGAGCATTTTGGTATATATAATATGATATATGACCAACTGCTGTATACTACCATTAAATATTCTAAGATTGATAATATTATATGTGAATAAATACACAGTAAACAGCTAGAAAACGATTAATAAGAGTCCATAGGACGGACCTACACACTCACTCCAATTGATTAGGTACATTACACCTGTTAACATATACTTCATGATCTGTCTCCAGCTAATCAGATATAGTACTAGTATTCCAGGTATGATATTAGTATCGGTTGTATTTTACTAGATGTAGTCGAACTAAACGCTAATCGGCTGGTGAAAAAGTTTACGATCTAAAAGCGAGGAGCACTCACCGCTCTCCGCCGAGCCGACGGGGCTGTGCGGTATTTTCCGCCAGCTTCGGCTGCACTTCTCCCGGTAACACGGGCAGAAAGTCCCGGCGCGTTTGTACCCAATTCAGATCGGAAAAATCGGGAGCTCCGCATTAAATAAAGTAATAAAAAAATAATAATAAGAGAATTAAATAGTGAGACTCCTTTCCGATTTTGCCCGAAAGAGCAGCCGGGGCTTCTGCTTTCAATCTGCACCTGTAATTTTCATGGTATGACATAAGGGGAAGCCGCAAAAGCGACGCTCGCCAATGCACCGTACCTGAGTAATGATCCGCATGATGTGACACTTGATCGGCAGCCTTTCGGGACTCGCGTCCTTAGCATCGCTTTATTATGGGCTGTGCGGACGAGCGCTGCGCTGCGCCGCGCTCCGGAGTCAGTGCTGGATGAGTGATGTTTCGGGAGCTGCCGATGAGGTCAAACCCCGCCTCCGGAGTACAGTATGCTGCAGTCCCTCACCGGGCAGCCGTGCTCGGCGCTGTCATCTTCACCGTAGAAAGGCTTTCTCCCAATCGTTTCACTGATCGCCCAGGTAGGACACCCCGTTCTCCCGGAGCAGGGCGCTCATCCCGCTCCGCCGCGCCGCAGCTGGCAGATGTCGCTCGGAACCGTGCGCCATATTTGCGGCGTTTACTTCTAATCATCCGCGCTCAGTGATTAATAGGTGCAAATAAAGCAAATAGCGTTATATAAGACACGCATTACGGCAGCGAGTTTCACATAGCGAGTAAAGCGAAAACTAAAACGCCTTTGTCACGGAATTATTGTTAATTTAATACATTACTATTTGTTTCATATTGTGGCAGCGCGGTTAATAAGAGCCTACATGTTTAACCGGCCTTTAAATACACAGCGTTTTATTGTTTTAGTGTCACTTTTGCAGAGTATACAGTGTACAGTAGGAATAAAGCGTATTGATTAATGAAGCAGTGATTCCTTTCATATGGAACAAATCTCCAGCACAGATATCTGAATAACACTATTATCATTGTTATTATTATCCATTATTAGTTGCAGTATACATGAATAGTTATATTATTAATCGTCGCTAATTTGTTTTGGTTATCAGAAATGCACTTTCCGAGATATTCTTACACAGCACACTACCTGATTATGAATAAAAGTAGTTCTGACATACAATGTATATGTATTTTTTTGGAGGGAAAATACTCTGTGTAACAAGTTGACTAGTTTTCCACTGTTTCCCCGTCTTATTATTGAATCAATCAACGACGTGTTTATTTTTAAATACTCGTTCGTCTCTGCAGGGCATAATAATAGTGTAATAATAAGCATTGCGGGGGCGATACAGCAGTTTGCCTGTAAAATATCCTCCATAGGTTCCCAGCTGACCCGCTTCACATATTTCTCCTGCAGCGTATCATTAATCTCGGTTTTAAACAACCGTAACGAGTATCAACAACTTACGCATGGTGCCAGTTAGCTCGCAGGTTTCATGTGAAGTTTGGCGATGGGGTGTTATGCGGTTAACTAATGAAGGCCATCATTTATTCTCGGGATCGTTTATTTCAAATTGATCTTCTCATTAAAATGGGGGATTAAGAGTATTGCAGACTGCTGACGCTCTCATCCCTGTCAGTTCAAAGAAGAGATCCGTAATGGATGATTCACTGTAGGT
Organism: Mormyrops boulengeri; assembly: GCA_026781065.1. Taxonomy (NCBI): domain Eukaryota; kingdom Metazoa; phylum Chordata; class Actinopteri; order Osteoglossiformes; family Mormyridae; genus Mormyrops; species Mormyrops boulengeri. The sequence continues at coordinate 2,621,034 of JAODLD010000056.1, read as the reverse complement.
GCCCGTACAGACACTTATCGTAGACGCCCTGCCTCTTTTGAACATCTGTGGATCCGAGCTGCGGGTCAAAACTTTTCAGCTTTGAAATGATTCTGGTGAATCGCTGAAGCGTTGCTGTGCCCTGCTGCAGCGATTAATCTGCTATAATAGCAAATCTTCTTGCTCTAGAAGCCTGCCAGTCTCGCTGGCTGTGTTCAGAGACTGTGCGATACCTCCACTATAAAATAAATTATGCAAATTTTCCAAATGAGAACTTTTAATTAGTACGGTACTAAATTTTTACTGCACATGTAGGGAAGTTAATCACATAAACATGCATGTCTATTCATCCATCTGTCCATCAATTTATTAATCCAATATCAATATGTGTTTTTATTTTGATTCCAAGCTGAAGACAGATGTCATAAAAAAAAAGGTGGACACATGGATTTGTTAGTGCCACTTGTGAAAACATGACTTAGATACAATCTATCATTCTGTGACCCAAAAACCAGCAATGAGCTGGAGCTTGATGAGACCGAAAGCTCCTTGACCTCGACGGACCCCATGCACGGCTAAATCTGTTTTCAGATGTTATCCTGAAGGCCATTTGAAGGAGACTGAAGCGATGTTTCAGGTACTTTCAGGGACCGTTTGGTCTGTAGGCTATATGTCTGTAGGCTATATGTTTTGTAGGCTACTTATATGTAAGTAGTTCTTCCTCGTGGTCAAGCGACCAATGTACATGTCACGAAAACCATAAAAGCATTAAAAATATCTAAATAAATAATATCTATTAAAAATCTGTAAGCCGATTGAACAGAATAATTGCAATGACTAGCAATGTAAAAACGTGGCTTAATGTAACAAAGCCCCAAATGAGCTTGATGGGCCGAATGGCCTCCTCTCGTTTGTGAATTTCTTATGTTCTAACAATTAAGGAAAAGAAAGATGGCTGCATTAACTAGATAAAAATGTATGCCGTAATTCCTGACCAGCACTATGTCAAGTTACACTACCCACAGACTCACTGTGTCTGGCAGTCTGATAATGATGGTCATTGCATTCAGCTACTTGCCAGCGGTAACCTTTCCATGCTAAACCTGGGATACTGCAGCATCTGTTTCCCCTTGGTCTATTGGTTGAGCTGTTCGACTCGGCCAATGGTGTACAGTGACACATACGTTCCGTTGGTTTATGTAAACTGCAGTGCTGCCTTGCGGCGTAATGAAGAGGAATGAGACGACAAGCAATGTTTGAGCTCACCTTTCTCTATCCTCGCATTCACCTTGTCTCATATTGATGTCCAATGCAGCACTATCACCTCACAATTCCAGAGCAAGGGGGTTAAAATCCTAGCTCTCCTCTGTATATGTCTGTGTGTGGAGCTTCCATATTGTATGGATCTTCTCCATCAGCCCAAAAAAAAACTGCAGCAGTGAATTGACTTCTGTCAACAGTAGACTGATAATGAACTTGAACTTCTCACGGGAAGAGTCAACGCACTCATGTGAAAAACGTTTAAACACGTTTAAAAACGTGCGGCCACAACCCTTGAGTCTGTTCTTTATGGTCCTGATTTTAAAATCTGTGATCAGTGTGTGCTGGGAAAAAGACATCAGACCTCGACAATGCCGTTTGCTTGCAAAATTTATTTTCACAGCATATCTAGAGAGAAAATTTATGCATAGCCCATTTCACATGACCCCCAGTGTCGCGCTGGTGCCCTAGAGGCGAAATAAATAGAAGCAGATGAAAAATTCAAATTCAAGTTTAAACCTCATAATGTGAATCACGTTATGGTGCCAGCCAGTCTTGTTTATAGTTACCGATTGATTTTTTTTTCTCTATTCCCTACAAGCGATCAGCGTTAACATGCATTAACTCACTGCGTTTGGAGCTCGGATGAGATAAACAGCTTTTTATTGTTTAATGTTATTGATTTTTAGCATGCATTTTTTACTTACCAACGTAGCGATATTTATTTTCTGTATGTATGTAATAAAGAGCATTTAGTACCAGTTACAGTCTTTGGGACTAATCAGGTCCACCTATATCTATATTCAAGGCACAATTCACATTCGTGAGAGATGTATAGTGAACTAGCTTATGCCATAAATGAACACTGCACGCTCAGGTTCAGAAAGTACAAATCCAGACCAAGCTTTTGTTTCAACCAATCAGTTGAGTACTCTCTGACTGTGACTCTTTATACTCAACTGGTTGGTTGAAACAAAATCTTGGTCTGGATTTGTACTTTCTGAACCTGGTCTTTATATGTACTGTAATCTGTGTGTTTGTGTGTGTGATCTATTGTAAAGGTAAAACCACTGATAAAATAGTACTAACTGCCAAAATCACACAGCATTCAACAACTGGACAAACATTCATTCATGTTTTACAATAAAATATAAACTAACAGTTTAGCCTGTTGGTTTTGAAGCTTCAACTGTATCAATTCGTATTTACAAGTCAGCCTGATATTTGACTGAATAAAAATTTAGCTCATGTAATTTTGTTGAATTATTCTGAATTTAAGATCTAAAGTATACAATCATTCCCCTGATAGAGCTCACCATCCAGAAGACATGAAATGATAGCATGCTGATCTGGTCACATCCCAGTAGGTGGCGCACATCGTGAGTTGGCATGACTCTCGCATGGGCTGCCTGTGTGATTATGTGAAATTGTCCTCTGTGGTCACGTAGTTCAGAGATCGTCGGATTCGGGGATGGCCACGGGTTCCAGAGGCACGCTGGGCATGATCAGTGGGGCGCCATCTGAAATCCAGCCCTGTGCCGTCCTGTTGAAGGTCGGCCGCTTGCTTCTGGGGTCCTGGAGCTCGGGGTACTTGGGGAGACTCAGATCCATGTCGGGCAGCTTGAACGTGATCCCTCTGGGGGCTTTGTCGAAACCCCCGAATGGAGTGGCTACCCTGGATGAGGAAGGGCAGATCGCCGTCAAAGCCAGGACTGCGGCTCATAACGGCACATTCCTGTTAGAAATGTGATAACAGGCGCAGTGCTACACTCCTCTTTGAACACCCACACAACAGAATAGCTTCATTTCGACATCCCTCAAAGGAAAAGGTGAGACGCAAAGCGAGTCAGTCACTGGGGTCTGGAGCCTATCCTGGAAGATACAGGCGAACAGCATGGAACAACCCAGGATGGGGCACCAACCCGTTTGCAGGCCATTCGCTCACACAAGCCCCCTTACGGGCAGTTTGATGTTGGGAATTTCAGGTCCAGAAGATAGAAATCCAGACCAATATTTTGTTTCAACCAACCAGTTGACCATAAAGAGTCGTAGTCACAGAGTACTCAGCTGGTTGGTAGAAACAAAATCTTTGTCTGGATTTGTAGCTTCTGGATTTGAAATGCCCAGCGCTGGAAACCAGAAAACAGGAGGAAACCCCACAATGGTATGGGGAGAACATGCAAACTCCACACACATGGAATCCGGACAGACACTCGAACCTTGGTCCCAGAGGTGTGAGGCAACAGTGAGCCACTGCGCCTACCCAAAGTTGGCGCTACCAGGTAGAAAGACTATGCATTTGGACCAAAACTAGTCTTGAAGCCAAACCATGGAAATTTCCATGCTGAATAAATAAGTACAACTGCATGTATCTGAAAGGAATTAAATGGTTTCTCTGGGAGAAAAGTAATTGTGGTTGTTAGTAGTTGTTGCTGTGGCCCAGTGTTTCCCAACCTTCCTTGCATCCTTGGGGACTCACAGATGTCCATGTCCTCCCAGGGAGGGAGCAAAAATGTGGACCGTCTGTGGCTCTCCGAGGACCGGATTGGGAACCACTGCTGGGGCCCATCCCAGTGGTGGAATGGGTGCCATACCTATTAAAGCTCTTGTAGTCTGGCATCTCTGGCCGAGGCTCAGGGACCGGCATCTGGGTGTGTAGCGTTTCAGCCAAGGCGGGGTCGTGGATGATGGCCTGCTCCCAGGGGGACTGGTATGACTTGGGGACAGCTGTGGTGTTAAACTTCTCAGGAGGAACATCCTTCAAGGGACCTCCATAACCTACGAGCCGGGCCATTCATCCGTGACCATGAGACGCTCGCACTGTCAACACACAACCACTCACGCGACACCTGTGTTTCAGCCTCGAGCTCTGTAAACATGACCTTGGCGTACTCAAGGCAAGTCCATGCCTCCTAGGCTCAAATCTCAAGCTCATTTTTAACTCCACTGTTGGCTTCTAAGATAAGATAAGATTAAACTTTATTATTGTGCCAAGGCATAGTCTCGCTGTGCAAGATTAAAACAAAAATCAGAGTTAAAAAATACCAAATATAAAATAATAACAATAATAATAATGCAATTTTAAAGACAGATAAAAGCAATTTAAAAGACGAGCTTTGTAAGATGGTAAGTAGGTAAATGAGGTGTGTGCTTGAGGGTGCACAGAGTGTACTGTATAAATGTAGAAAAATACAGGATAACATATATATGCAAAAGAATGAAACAGATCATTAAATAAATACTATTAAGATCAGAGTCCAAGCAGCTATGATCTGGTGCTGGAGTTCTACCCGATGAGATTCGCTGCCATGTAGTGAGACGATGCACTCTGTCCAAATCTAGGAGGATGCACTCTGTTCTCTGCCAGGTATATCAAGGGGGAAAAGGAAAGTCTTATCTAACCCTGGAAATAAAACGGGCTGCTTGTATATCGTGTACAGTGTTTTTTGGCCCGAGGAAAACATGCCCTTTTACGATAAACACGCAGCCGGTGACCTGCATCCTGCCAGCAGTTATGCGAGTCCCTATCCTGACCTCATTTTGTTATTACCTACAGAAAAACAACAGAAGCCCAACAGCCAAACGGCATGTCGGCCGGGACTTCCTCTCGCAAAAGGCTGTGAGGGATTTGGGGGGGGGCGTCTTTTCATCTAGATGCCTGTCACAGCCTGTATTTATAGCCCCCTGCAATGGGAATGAACTCTGACTTTCTATGTCTTAAGGAAATTGAGTTCTCATGGGGGGGGGGCTGCAGGCAGAAAGACTAGCAGGCTCAGCAAATTAATAGAGAAAAGTGCCGGTAACAGACTGCCCCTAACAATAATCTGCTAAGCACTGAACCACGCTGTGAGTCATCTGCACGTTCGTCCCCTCGATTGGAATTTACCGCTGTTGCTAAAAGAGCACTACTGGCTACTAGTTCCGCTTCCTTTTTGCAGGTTTTTATCCAGTAGCCTGATCCTCAGGGACCTTTGGATACTGGGGTTAAGTAGGGATCGTACAAAACAAACGAATGACCGGAGTGGTTGCGATTACCACATCCCTGGTGGGAGTCAGGCCTGAGATAACGTATTGTAAGCTTGCCTTCATCTCCTAATGTGCAAAGAAGGGGCTGCTTAAGAGGATTGTGGGGAACACACAAGACTATCGTGTTAAACGAATCCTAGGGTTAGATCTCGGATGAGCTGCCTGTGGTGGAGAAGCTAAGCGACGGTGCTGGCCCTATCCAATAGGGCATAGGCTACAGAAGGCTGAAATTATTTACGTTTTCCTTCCACCCAGGAGAGGTACATGTATCGCACAACTAGGTTTGCTTGACAGTTCGCTCTCTGCTAATCGTAAAATTCATTGCCTTGCACTTTTCGCAGATGTCAGCAGAAATTTGAAATATAGGATTTGGGTCTGTGCCCTCCGGTGACTATTTCAGGCAGAAACCCTGGGGACAAGAGTGTGGGAAGCCATTGGGTTGTATCGTACATTCGGGCTGAAGGCTCTGCCAGCGCCCGCACAGCATGCGGTCCCTTGCAGGGGGCGGGGTGACGACGGCACCTACCAGGGGCGATGTTGTTGGGGTGCGGAGGGGACCTTGGATCGGGCGCGTTCGCTGGCATCTTTGCACCCGGCCCGCTGCCTTCGCCTTTGCCCTCCTCGTTTTCCCTGCTCTGGCCCTGGACGCCATTCTGGGAAGAGGGAACACCCCGGTTGGAAAATCCTGGAACCTTCCCAGCGTGGCCAGGCCGAGAAATCGGAATTTACTGCCGATATTAGCGCCGGCTTGCACGTTAACGATTCCATTTTATTAGCGCGACTCTTATGAAAGACGTGAAGCAGCTCATGTACATAAAAAATAAATAAGCCTCGTCGTCAAAAGGCACACGTATAATTTGAAGAAGAGCTTTTTAAAGAGTGACTTACAGCCAGATCCCCCCCCCCCCCCATAATTATTTGGCTTAACAGACGTGACATAAGGAAATGAACTCCGGGCAATTATCCAGCTGAAACAATTACATACAGTGCTGGAGGCTGTTGCCCCTGGACACATATTTCCCAAGTTGCAAAAATCTGGTTACTGGCACCGTACTTTACATGGGGAGGGTTTAGGGCACAGAATTAATTGCTTAACAGTGACCCTCCTAACTTTGTGTGTCACAGTCGATCACATAAAGTAGCAGTAAGAAAAGACGTGACAGGCTGAAGAAGGTGCCGGAATCGCCTGAAAATAAGGGTTTGGAGCCTAGCGGTGATTCTTCACCATCACTGAGGAAATGGCCAGGGGCCGAAGCACGCGGCATTGGTGCCGTTGGACTGACGTTGTCGGATCTGCTTGCTCTATAATCTCTTCCCGCCCCCGGGAGTCTAGCATTCCGAATGGAACTGGCGGGACACACAAATGCCCGCCGCTGCTGATAAATTTGCGGAGCTGGTATCAAAATTGGGAATGCCGTCCGCGCGTGGGACGCTACCCCTGCGTGGCCCCCCCTCGTGGACACGAGGTGCCCGAGCCTGAGCCTGCCTTACGTCGAGCTGCGCGTTGGCCTCGTTCTGGATGCTCTCGAAGGTGTACTTGTCGGACCTCCTCTGCCGCATCTTGAAGAGGCGCGATCCCTTGTTAGAGAGAAGTGACAGCTCCTCCAGCATGATGTCCTTGGGCGCGCTGAGCTTCTTCCCCAGGTCCATGGTGTTGCCGGGGGGTGGGGGGGAGGGGGGGGTTAGGGGGGGAAGAGCACAGTGAGCTTCCTAGCCATTCCAAAATCAGCCCCCGCCCTTGCCACTGATATGAAACATTTCAGCAGTACCCTGATCTTCAAGAGACAATATAAAACCCAAAGGTCCCCTAAGACTTAGATAGACCGCATATCGGAAAAACAGGAGTCTAGTTTCTGTAGGCAGGGAGACTTTTCGAAAAAAACTACTTTTGTAGTTTTTAAGATGAGACCGCAAATAACCTAAAATCACGCTTCATCACTTCATGTTACAGTAGCAGGTATCAAAACTCACTCAGTCCTCATGTGATCCTACAGAAGAACTTCTGTTAAATTTTCCAAAACTCACAGAAAAAGCACCTACTTACAAACTAGACTGGACTGGAGTTTTGGAAATTTGCTCCTTAGTTGAGCCTGTTTAAAGGGCACTTATTCAAGTCCATACTGAGTATCCATATTCTCTACACTCTTCTGATTTTAACAACAACAAGTTAATCTTCATTGTAACATACATATTCCGCTATCGCCTTTCTGCCATAATGAACACTGTCTGCAATCAAAGTAACTTTGAAAATTATTTATTTAGACGATATATAAATATTGAAACGGTATTCCTATGGATTTCCTTGTTCTTTGTATAGCCCGCGGAGGCCTCAGCGACACATCCCAAGTGGAAAAGGGCATCCAAGTCTTCAGCTGTTACGGATTTGCGTGCCTTCACCGTGGGACACAAACAGTTGTCTCTCCCCTGACCAGAAATAGCTCAGAAGGACGACTACAAAAGGATCAGATGCCATAGGTCATGCTATTAGGGTATTTATGGCACACGGCGGGGACGGCTTCTAGCGCCCTGAGCCCAAGGTGTTTGGGGGTTAGAGGGCTGCATCATACCGTCATAAGCGCGGACCTCTCTGCATATAGCCGCAGCCTGCATCTTCCTCTCCCTGGTTGTCATCATGGTGACTCGTGACATGACAGTGTCAGACGGCAGGCACGTGTACCCCGGGACTGGAACACACAAAGGACGTTGGATGCATGGCTTGCTCCACCCACTAGGGCGTACTTCACATCAGGCTTTGTTTCTCCCCTGCTGATTGGACGCTGGTCGCCGCCAAGGCAGAGAGTGTCGAGTGGGAGCGAAATGTTGGGTTGGTTTAAAGGACAGAGTTAGTAGCTTATTTTAAATGAGCTCCACGAGCTGGTGAGCTGCGCGCGTTGAGGATGTCAGGTGTAGTGAAGGGTTTGCGATTCACACTGTTAGCTGCCAGTATCACCTACCGCACTGAGAACATGCTTACGGTCACAATTCTCTATTGTGCATTAATTCTGATCACTCCAGTCAGAATCCGTGCTGATCTCAGGTGTTCTAGCGGATGCCAGCCTCCTATAGAGCTTTTCCTCCTCTTATTCTCCCCAAACTCTTAGATCCCATTTGGGGATCTTCGTGTCTGTATGTCGACCCTTCTACTGGAAAGCTGCAGTGCTATCATACGAGCCCCAGTTCCCTCATTACTGGTTCGTGTTCGCCACGGCGCCCCCTGTCCCCGACGCTTTTTGCTTTTTAATTTAGCCTGGATGCACCAGTGCTGTGTTTCATGGCGTATCTAATGAACTGTGAGAGAGCGCTGCAGGATTCGCTCGTCGTCGCAAGAAAAGGAACACTCCTCCATGTCACATTTCACAGGAAGCACAGCGACGGATCGTCCGATACAATTTCCTCGGGGTCCGGCGACCCCCCCCCACCCCCAGCTGAAAGAGAATAACAGAGAAACTGCCAGCTGATTGGACAGTCACGTATGCACTTCAGGAAACTTCCGAGAATAACACCCCAGGGTGTCGTGTATTCATGTAAGATATTAAGAGATGGGATACGCACTAGAGACCCTCGGCGTCCATCACGATGGCCTCTCCGCAACTTGCAGACCTCAACACGCCCTTCTGTGTGACCTTTACTGCATGTGTTCAGACTCTCATTTACTTTCTTCAGAATGGTCATTGACTCCTTAACACCTACTCTCAGTTGCATTCAAGTGTTAACAAGTACAGTTAAAATCAAAGCGTGGCTCTTTAACGAACAGAACTTCACAGCATGCAACCAGACCACAATGAAAATGCATTTCTTACATTTTTTGAGCCAGTCATCAAAGCAATGTATAAATAACAAAAATAACTTTTTCTATCCAGAATTAGGACCCTGATCCCTTTGTGTTTTTATTGTCCTCGTTAATTAAAAAAAATGTATGTCACATTTGCATTCTGTAATTTAAAAATCCATTCTAATAAACTGAATTTAGCTGCTCCGGGTCACCTGAGGCACTGTGAAGGACGCGGTAATGCTGTGCATGCCGTCGAACTCTGTGAGAGTTACAGTGCTTGCTTGTGGCAGTAAGTTAGGTGGGGATTTCCATGCAGAAGCAGAATCAGCATCGCCACAGAGGGAATAAAACGCTACCTGTGTTAGCGCTGCGTTCCTCTTGCTCGCCGTGTATCCTTGAAAGCAGAGAGCTCAAGGGGGGGGGTCAACCCAGGTAGTTGTTCTGCGTGGATCCTCACACTCCCCAGGACTAAAGCAAACTGGGAAGGGGGGGAG
>JAODLD010000056.1:2586179-2598414 GCA_026781065.1 Mormyrops boulengeri | reverse complement strand
CCCCCCCCCCCCCCCCCCCCCCCCCCCCCCCCCCCCCCCCCCCCCGCCCCCCCCCCCCCCCCCCCGCCCCCCCCCGCGGGCGCGGGGGGGCGACGGGGGAAGGGAAGACAAATCAGCTCAACATATAAATAATCATAACTTCATACTGTATGCAATTATAACACAAACATAATCTGAATTGCTTCCCAAAGATGGATTCGACTCAGAAATTGTGTGATAATATGCATTTCCCTCCCCAGACATAAAATACTTTTTTTTTCTAATTCATATTTTTTTAAATAAAGCAAATTCCATTTTCTTTATACGACTAAGAGCTTAAGATTAGGTAAAAGTACCGGTAAGGTTATTCATATAGTTATTCATATAGCATATATACACTTCCACAGAATTGATTAGGAACCAACCAACAAATAGTATTTTTTTGTTTAATTTACTTGTTAAGTAAATTTGCTATATTTTTATTTTTATTTATATATTTTGTGGATTTATTTTCATGCTCTATGGATGAATTGAAGAATTCATTATATCCCCTTACAAGTCATAAATGGTGAACCGGCATGCATCTGACAAGAGAAAGATTCTTTTGCTGTATGAATAAAAGAGGCTATGAAATTGTATTATGTTCATTTGCCAAAAGTATCTTACATTGTGTCACGTTGTTTCTCCAGGGAGACCATGTACTATGCGTGAAAAATGCATACAGACTTAAACACACACTAAAAAAAAATGTTATAAAGCATAATCATTTTCCAGCTTTCGGTGCTTTGTTAACTAATCATAGTCCTACGGTATATAAAAAGAGCATCTGCTTCTGGGTCTCGGCCTCTAACGACATCTACGGAGAATCAATAAGGAGGCAGGATCTGTGAAGTGACATACGGTTAAAAATAGCTCGGAGATTAGTAGCACTGCACCAACACAAGCCCTTATCTGTAAGTCTCCTTCGCTTCTAATTCCCTAACCCTTGGAGAAAGAGAAGAAGCAGGTCATGTTCCCTGCATGCTAAATTAAACACACGCGCACACACACACACAGCAACTCAAACAGCAATGAAGCTAATCGATATGTCTACATTTTTATCAATAATAAATATAAAATATACAAACAAAATACAGATCCCCCCCCCAAACAGACCTCGGGGTCCAGAAGACTGCAGAAGTGGGGAGTTCACTTTTCACTGCGGTAAAGACGTGCGTTTTTTTTAAGGGATCGGGTAACGGGCCAGAACCACACATGTCGGTGTCTGTCACGCAGGGTTCTGCAGGCATCATCAGCAGTGCACCCCGCCGGCACTTCAGTCCTGAAGGGAGGGCAGCCATCCCTCACAAGGCCACCCCCCCCCCAAGATAAGACCCACACCCATCCAGAGGATTTTAAAAAAACACAAGGGCAATGACCGTCAAAGGGCCTCATTCTCTGGCTTAGCCTCAACTCCAGGTAAATGTGCACTCAAAGTTTATGATGTCAGCCACGAAACGAAATTCCTCATTGATTAGGTAAAGGGAAATAAATGTCTTCGTTACACCCATGCACTCTGGCCACGGCAGAAAATGGAAGTGCTATTTTAAGTGCTGACCACAGAACGCCCTGAGGAACCCAGGACCCGGCAACTGTCGCCTTCTTACCCAATGAAACCGAAACTGCAATAAACTGAGTGGAAAAGCACCAGAAGCAGACAGGTGCATGCATGAGCGAGGGGGGGGCGGGGGTACTCACTGGCGAGCCTCGCCCGGTGCTTGTTAGGCTGTCCGAGGTCCCTCTCTGACTCTGAGTCCCACCGCTCTGCTGGCCCCGCACCTACTGCCGAGATTCCAAAGGAGACTGAGGCAGGAGGCGCCTCTCTGCTCCCTCCTTCCTCTGGAGGATCGACCCACCCACTGGCCTTGGCCTCTCTCCTGGCCCCCACCACCTCCCCATGCCGGCCCCCCCGAGGGAGCTGCAGGGTCACCCCCGCCTGGCCTAGGGAGCAGGAGGTGGAGTCCTGGAGTTGCCCCCCCCAACCCCGGTACTCTTGCTCTGAGCGGTAGATGTACAAGGACTGGATGCTGCTAAGGGCCGCCAGATGGACGCCTCCCAACCCTAGGCTGCCGTTAGCCTCCCTCTGTGGCGGCTCATCTGGTCGGTGGTCAGAGATGTAGAGCTCCACCATGGCTTTGGCGGAGACGCTGCCCTTGTGAGGAGCCTCAGGACCAGGGTACTGTCCATCGGTGGTGCAGGTCGTCTGCACATCCCCCAGAAAGTTGATGTCACTCTCCTTCCTGCCGTAACATGGTCCATCCCGAGACTCGGAGATGCACGGTTTCCCGGGAGGGTGCAACCTGTGGTGGGGGGTGGGGAGGAGTGGAAAGAAATGACTACCATTTTAACATTTTTTTAGACGCTGGGGAATCAGCATGCGGCTTATACTGGACCTTAAAAGGCAAAAGGCCCGCCGAAAAACACACGGGCAGCATCTCTCCAAAGACATGTCGAGCGATCCCCAAGCGGGCCCTCATAGCCAAGCCATAAGATGAGTGAGAGAAGAAAGCAGAAGGAGAGAAAGAGAGGGAGAGGAGAGGAGAGAAAGGCAGGAATGAAGCAGTCCTGGGAGGCAGAGAAGCCAAGACCAAATTGGACACCCAGCCTCAAGGGATGTTGACTCAGTTATTTACTACATATGGAGATACTACAAAAAATCCCTGCGCCTAGTGCTCCTGTTACCCAGGGAGAGGGAAGGAGAATTTGGCTGCAACGTAGGAAACGTCTGAGGAGGTATTCAGCAGCCCTGCAAGGACCATCTGCTGACTGAGAAATGTAAACCTGACACTTAAATGGATGCGTGGTGGGGCAACAAATGGAAATATTTATACTCGCAGGTCGTGTTTGTTTTGAGAGCATCTCTGTTCATTTTATGAGGCAACAAAGAGCCGGGCTCTGGACACAACGTCCCGCTAAGGTGTTCGCCAGTTGAGGTCCATCTCCTCAGCTGCTTCCACTCTGCCTTCCACAAACTGGAAAGACCTAGAGCATTAGGCAGGTGTGTCATAATTAAAAACTGCATTACAAATTATTTCGATTTGCTGATATTGGACATTAGGGACGCCTTTTATCCCCCAAGCCGTTGCCGGCAAACGGATTTCCCCTTTCCGCGGCACTCACTTGTTGAGATAAGAGTTGGGGAGGTGTAAATAATGTGCAGTGTACAGGCTGAAAGATCTGTGGCAGATTTACTGCCTCCTTGTGGCCGATTTACGGCAGGGCGCCGACCTCTCTGACGGGACGCTAACCTACCGCAGCTGCTTCACCATCCCTCACAGCGAATTACCAGCCTCTGTCCACCGGCTGCAACACGAGACTCCAAAAACGCCATCAAATGGTCTGTTTACAGCAATGTATGGTGTACAGGTGCAGAATTTCTCAAGTTTCATTATTTTTTCAGGGGGGGGAAGTCGGTCTGCCGTAATGAGGTCCATCAAATAGGTTCATTATACTATCTTTCACATGACAAGTATATATATATATATATGTGTGTGTATATATGTAGTATATACATACATATTCTGTACTGTACTATATACTGTATGTACATATATACACACACATATTATATATCCATAAGCTATATATATATCTACAGTAGATAGATAGATAGATAGATAGATCGATTTAGCTTTATTTGTTACATTGATAGTTTCAGCTTGATTGTCACATTAATTAAAGTCATGCTGCCGGAGTGGTAGTTATGTAAACAGAGGAAGTGTTATACCCACAGACAAAGACCAGATTGTGTATTTAACTGCCTTAAGACACTGGGGGGGGGTCCTTATTTGGTAATCCCTCCCAGAGACACTCCCCTCACCTCCTCGTGTTCTTATCACAGACCAAGCCAGAGGAAAGACCCCCCAGCCAGGCCAGAAGTTTCCGGAAGTGACCTTTTGACTATCAGCTACAGGCTTTTGATGGGGGCCCCTAGAAGTGCCACAACCTCCGGGGGTGTGTGGCTGGCACTGGGCTCCCCAGTCAACAGCAGTACTGCATCCCACTGGAACAGCCCACCCCCCAATCATCCACCTGCCAGGAGAGAAGGGGGGGGGGGCTTGGCTGGACACTGTTCACCCATCTCCTCGGTTGCACCCGTGCAATTTTTCCAACACGGAGAGCGACACAAGGATGGGGCAGCCGCACGCTCTTTAAATGGAGAAGTATGTGCGCCGCGCTCACATCCAAGACCGCGAGCAAAGACAGCGGGGTGGATGCATTCGATACGATGATTTATGCAGCGGGCTTTTCTTCTCCTCTGGGCTCTGATTCAGCACCCCGGGTGGAAGCGTCAGCCTGTAAACTTCCATTTATGTCCCGAGACCGCAGCTGCGTTCAGGTTCTAGGAATACAGGAAAACGACCTTCGGCCTCAGGCACCGTCAATGGCTACCGCGCACTAAATAGCTACTCTGATGAGGACAGAAAACATTTAAATAAAGACAAGTATATCTCACTGAGGCGACGTTTGTTTGCATTAGCTGCAGGTGCATTTTTGCAGTTTATGTGCTGCGGCAGTCTGCAAGACAGGATCCGTCTCTTAAGCGTCTTGCAGAACATCCAGCTTAGCGCAGTGGTGTTGCCTTTATATACAAACTTCTACCACAGCATATCCTCATTTGTGTAGTATTGGTAGAGAGACATTTATTTCAAGCAGATTAGAATCAGCCTGGCTAGATTCGGGATCCATGTTGGCTCTTTCTTTATGACCCTAATCTCTACTGACGCATATACAGAATTGCATACTGTGCCATAGTCAGCACACTCTCGGCTCTGTCATGAGCTGGTTTACACGGAGCTGCGTCTGCTTAATTTAGCACTCGGTTATGTGCTATCGCCGTAAACTAGATCGCATCACATCGGTGGAAAACTACCGGAAAAATAAGATGGATGGGCTTAAATATCTGGCGCTCCAAAAATACCGGCAAGAAACATAACAGAAAGAACAACGCCGCCGTCTACTAAATGTGCGCTATTACAATAATAAGACGCCGTGTTGTCATAAAAGCTGATCCGATGAGGTCTCTTAAATACGCCAAACATCCACTTCAAAAATCCCAGCAATTAATGCCACTCATTTCAGAAGTCCAGCTCATCTCCATGGCATCGATTCATACCGCACTGTACCTAACAGCAAGCGCTATTTCTCCCCCGGTATTAAAAACAGGCGAATGCGTGAAAAGACCGGCTCCTCATTCGGTCATTAAAACAAAGGGTTCGTTTTAACGCAAAAGATATATTTATCAGTCCAGCATTTACGATATCATTAGACTTGTACTACTGTCTGTACATGCGTGTCAGGGATGCTGACCGATGCAAACACTGAATTTCTTCTTTTTTGATTTCAAAAACTATTGTTTTTCATTATATTTGTGTTACCTACTATAAATACGTGCGGTGAATCAAAATGGCGTAAACATACTGCGCTATTAATTTAGTGACCCCATTTTTTTGTGTTATCTTTCGACAACGATCACTAGCGATGGGGCCACTAGGGGGCGATGTTGCTCTTTCATTACTGTTGAAACAGGACTGAACTGTGTCAGTAAGTGTGACGTTAATACTATCATAAAGAGAATTTGCCTTAAAAACTTACTGAGGTCTTTGGAATAATAGTTATTTATTTCAGCCAATTAAACTTTACATCAACTATCTAAATTTGATATGCATACGAGGATACATTTATTGATAAAAAATGTAAGAATAATTAATGACAAAGTAATTTAATGGTTTTGTCATTCACTGTTGCTGAAGAGCATAAAGATGTACAGTTCCATTACTTCTACAACAATATGGCAGCCTCTGTGATGCCGATATATGATGTTAACATATGGAATCAGGCGATTACTAGAGAAATTTGGTAATCTGAGACTTTCCAGGTAAAGCAAAAATAAAGGCAACCATCATTTGGTAAGTTACTTTCCAGCAAATTTGGCAATCAACCCATCAGTGCGGAACTCATCAGAAACTGATCACAGAAGCTTTGAAAGTGTGAAAACATGCCAGACAAATTCACCAATTAATGTTTTTCAATCAAGGGCAGTACGTCACTGTGAAATTCACTTTCAATGTTACTTATTCTTTAGCTACAGTGGTGCTTGAAAGTTTGTGAACCCTTTAGAATTGTCTACATTTCTTCATAAATATGACCTGAAACATCATCAGATTTTCACAGAAGTCCTCAAAGTAGATAAAGAGAACCCAGTTAAATAAATGGGACAAAAATATTTCACTTGGTCATTTATTTATTGAGGGAAATGATCCAATATTACTTATATGTCAGTAGCAAAAGTATGTGAACCTCTAGGATTAGCAGGTAATTTGAAGGTGAAATTAGTCAGGTGTCTTCAATCAATGGGATGACAGTCAGGTGTGTGTGGACACCCTGTGTTATTTAAAGAACATCTATCAAAGTGTTAACACATGTTTGTGGAAGTGTATCATGATATGAACAAAGGAGATTGCCGAGGACCTCAGGAAAAGGGTTGTTGATGCTCATTCGGCTGGAAAAGGTTACAAGACCATCTCTAAAGAGTTTGGACTCCACCAATCCACAGTAAGACAGATTGTATACAAATGGAGGACATTCAAGACCATTGTTACCCTCCCCAGGAGTGGCCGACCAACTAAGATCACTCCAAGAGCAAGGCGTGTAATAGTCGGCCAGGGCACAAAGGAACACAGGGTAACTGCTAAGCTACTGAAGGCCTCTCTTGCACTTAATGTTAATGTTCATCAGGATGACACTGAACAACAATGGTTTTCATGGCAGGGTTGCGAGGAGAAAGCCACCACTCTCCAAAAAGAACATTGCTGCTCGTCTGAAGTTTGCTAAAGGTCACATGGACAAGCCAGAAGGCTATTGGAAGAATGTCTTGTGGACAGATGAGACCAAAATAGAACCTTTTGGTTTGAATGAGAAGCGTTATGTTTGGAGACAGCCGAACACTGAATTCCAGCATAAGAACCTTATCCCACCTGTGAAACATGGTGGTGGTAATTTCATGGTTTGAGCCTGTTTTGCTTCATCTGGGCCAGGACAGCTTGCCATCATTGATGGAACAATGAATTCTGAGCTATACCAGCAAATACTAAAGGAAAATGTCAGGACATCTGTCCATGAACTGAATCTCAAGAGAAAGTGGGTCATGCAGCAAGACAATGATCCTAAGCACACATGTCGTTCTACCCAAGAATGGTAATGTTTACTGTATCTTCTCAGAACCCAGATCAAAATCAGCATCCTCTCTGTGACAGTACTTGACAGCTTCTCAGAAATGCAGATGATCTTTTGCACAAAGTTCGGACAGCTCTGCAACTCCCATCTTTGTCTAGTAATTCATTTCCCTGACAGTGACTTTAGCCGGCATTATAAAAATGTGTTGTGCACACTACTGTTTGAGAGAAATGTTGTGATGCAAGACACTTTCCAGTCCATGCACAAAGCTACCTAATAGAATACATTGGTGCTTGAATCCCTTTAGAATTGTCTACATTTCTTCATAAATATGACCTTTGTACATCTCAAATGTCATCCCCTTCCCGTCATTCAGCGATGTTGATTCAGCTATGCTGGTACTTTACTTAACACTTGATTACTTCTAGATTTTGAAGATTCAATGAGCGTGCAAAGTTTGAAAACTCAAAAAGTATTTTACAGATTTCTCTCGCACAAATGGCAGGGAACCAGTCCCAAAATCATTTGTATTCCACATCCTGGGAAGTCTGCAGATATACTCATGTATTCCAGTACCTCCATATCTGTACCTGTAATCAAAGTTAGACTTATTAGTTTGCAACTACATTAATGTATTTTATCTGTAAGAACCTCCGTAATGAAACAACAGGCTGTGGACTTCGGCGTCTGTGTCTGCGTGTGTCTGTTGGGGCTGAGAGAAACACAAACAGAGCTCAGTCTGACAGGACTGGTGATAAGTCCCAAGTGACATTGAATGGTCCCACCCTGATGTTACAGAGACATGTATCTCAATTGCGCTTTTCCACTGGCATACAGGAACCAAGCCATACCACGAACTGAGACCAATTTGGGCGTGGTTCCAGTTCACTTCGGTTTTCCACTGAAGAAGGTTCAACTTGGTTAAGGCGTTGCCGGGTTTGGAGAGTAACAGTGATGTAAAACTGAAGAGATGCTTATTTACTGTTCCCATGATGCACTTCATTATTTACTATGTGCTAATTTCTGCTAGCAAGTCAGTGAGAATCGCTGTCTTATTTTAGCATTAAACAATAGCAGGATTGGGATTTGCTTGTGTAAATTCGCATTACAAATCCATGCCATTCAACTGTTCTATAATACTTTTTTAACTAGGCGGCTGGAAATATTCAAGTTCCAAGTTATTGGGAATGCATCGATATATTGCGATGTGCAATACTGCTAATAACGAATAATATATAGAATAATCAGATAATCCAAAGCTTATCAACACAGGACACTGGTATCTTCCTGCATTTCAACCAATCAGATGGCGCAAGCAGCTCGGTTAGATCACGCCTTTTGCAGGGCCATGTCAGGATGCGGCTCCGGTACGACTTGTAGTAGAACCATGTCAGGACACTAGGGGGCACTAAAGTACTGGGGAATGGAACAGACAGAGAAAAAAGGGAAGTAAAGAAAAGAAGGTAAAAGTTTGAATTCACAGATCATTTACGATGGGAAACCATCAGTTTGCGGTTCGGCTCGGGTACAGTTCAGTTCCTGGTGGCAGAGGAGAAGTGCCAAAATAGGCCTCTTGTTTCCTACTGATCCGCAAAGATTAAAAGAACCTACTTCAGTGGCACTTTTTAAGAACTGTATGGTACATAATAAAGCCTGACAAGCACATTGTCACAGACATAAGGACAGAGGCTCTGTATACAGCACACAGTGTTTTCTACAGCATCTCACCTTCACATCCTGTGTGACGACATGTCTGCTTTTCAGAATAAGTATGTCTGAAAATATCTTCTGCATCATGCTAATGATTTAGCTGCTTTGTGCTCATGTGTGAGAAAAAAGTAAGTTAAACAGTTTGGTAATGGAGACTTACCTGCTTCACATGCAGGTATTTTTAAACTGTGTGAACTACAATGATTATTTATATAAACCAGTCATCAGGCATTTTACCATGAGGTTGTATCTAAAATTATAACATTTCAGGTGATATCAAAATATTCCAGTAAACAGCAGGACAAAAGCAAAATTAGAATATTTTCCTTTAAATGACAAATGATCACAGCATAAGAATTGTAGTATTTGGCAGTATGTACTGACCCTCACAAACCAAGGAAGCTGAATACCTGCCACCTCAGCACTTCTGAGTCCTGGTACTCAGTGTGTCCTGGTACTGACTGTGACCATGACTGTGACCATGACTGTGACCGTGACTGTGACTGTGTGTAGTTTGCATGCTTCCTCTGTCCATTTCTCCAGGTTTCACTGCCCTGCAATTGACTGACGTGCCGATGAATTTTTACCTCACTTAAAGCCCATGGGAGTTTTACCGACGCAGAAATGTTCTGAGGGCAGAATAAAAAATGATTGGCTCAGAGTAACAGCAAATCAAATTGTAGAAGATGTGGGACCAACCAATTTAATGTCTTGGTGAAACTCCCATGAGCTCACTTAACACTGTGTGCTTCCTGTATTATAGAACAGAATAGTAATACTTTATTATTACCCACAGAGAAATTCTCTTTGCACTATTTTTGTTCTCTCAAGAGCAGGCTTGGGGGGGGTGTCACAGCAGCCAGCTGGCAGCACCCAGGGAGCTGGGGGTTAAGGGCTGTACTCGAGGGTCCACAAGTGACTATTCTGCTAATGCTGGGCTTGAACTATCAATCTTCTAATCACAGACACAAAGGCTTAACTCTCTGAGCCACACACTGCATCTGGAACTTGATAATTATACTAATGATAAATAGGTATGATGAAGAAAGAGGCGAATCTTTAAAGTGACGGAGACCCTACAATTTATTTCTTATTAGCAGTAATACACTGTAACTACACATTAGCTGTCACTGATGAAGTCTTCTTAATTCATGCTGAAATGTATATTTTATTGATGAAGCTCTCCATGCATTCACAGTTCATGTTTTGCAGTATGACAGGATTGTAAGGGCTTGAAGCGCTAAACATTCAGCTCTGTGGTTTTGTCATTTCCTGTGCCCACTACCTGACTGCTATGTGTGAGAACAGAAACGAGACACACAGTGAAGGTGCAGAGGACGAGGAAGTGAGGGTCAGTCTCCACAGGTCTGGGCTCAGTGACACACTCACATATGGATCCTCTGATGCTCCTCTTTCTCCTTGCTGGGCTCACAGGTGAGTGTCACTCATTACAGTGGAACCGAGTAGAGATCTCTCTTCTGCTCCTCCACACACTGTCAGATACAGTTTGCAGTAAAAATAATCAATAATGTAGATCTGCTGCTATGTGACAAGAAAGATTTGTAAATGACTGCTTCCAGTTGTAGTAACTTCATCTTGGAAATTGCTACTAATTAAAAAATTTTAGCGGATGTCGCAACATTTTCTAGAATTCAAAAAGAAAAAATAATTTCCCCATAAATCTGTCGTTACTTAACATTCATTTGTTTATGTCTTTTGTCTTTTGATGTGTTCAGTTTCCTGAAAACTGACAATTTAGACAAACAAAATAACATGTGTGAGTTTCCTGATCTTATAAGTATAAAATCCAAATATACTGTGTGGTACTCAAAGGAAAATTCTCTGTGTTAGTGTTCAAGCAGTACAAAGAGTGTAACTTCACATAAAAATGTCCTTCTTTCTTGCTCCCGTTCCTTTCCTGTGAGACCCACGATTGATCTTACTGGGGTCATTATAGCAGCACAGGCGGTATGCAAGCAGACAGCCGGGATGCCATCAGTCATTTTTGTGTGTACAGTCAGAGGGGTCTAAACACCCAGCTTCATGTGCTACTGGAGCAGGTCTGTGTTTATTAAGGGTCAAGATCAGCCTCAAGGGTTGAGACTAGACCTGATCTTTCACTCTGAAGCTGGTTTTGAGAGCTAGTTATCCTTTAGCCAGTAGCGTACTGGAGGTCTATGCAGCTAGACAGGGCCCCTCCCACAATTATGACATCATAGCCATGTTTGGCATTGCAGTCATTGTGATAAGCATGGGCAAATGTGCAACATTTCTGTGAGCTTTTTTATATTAATCATATCAACATAAAAATGGATTTAAATTTTCTTCTCAACGTATTGTAAATAATTTATATTTTAAAATTTTCCCCACTGGGGGAGGGTGTTAGAACCGAGATAAAACAAAAATCAGGGAGGAGGTGGCAACTCTAGCAGCAAGAACCAAAATAAAATTAATTAATTAATTGAAGCATAAATAATATTACACAGTTGGGAACAATTTAAGGTGAAAACTGTGATGTTTGAAGTTTGAACCATTTTCCGCTTGTATCCACATCACATCAGCAGAGAGTGCAGAAGGCATGGAATTCGTCTGTCCTGCTGCTCGAAATGAACATGCGCTCTTTGGATCACTCTGTATTGTAGGAGGTTTTTCGTTTAGGCATTTTAACATCCAGTGTAAATAAAATCGCCTGGAAGAGGAGCTGAACTTATAATTAAAGTAAATTGTAAATCGGAGGGCCAGGCTTCGTTAGCGAAGGAAACGAAACATCACTGAGTCAACAGCAGGTCTTTTTATAGAGACACTAAACTTGATGCCTGAGATGTTTGTTGACCGTCGTTGATGTAATGGCAAATGGACTATTTTTTCACCGGAAACTTTGTAATTAGTAATCATTAAATTTATCATATTGTGTGAAATTAATAGTTTATTCGGTAAATAGCTGTATGTTATCAATACCAATATATTTATTAATACATTTTTTTAAACGTTGGAGATGCATTGCAGGGGCTGGGGGGTCACCAGTATGCCACTGCCTCTAGTTGGTACAGACTGGGAGCAGCATGGTTACATCACACCTCCAGGCTGGCGGGTTTGATATCTGGCCCAGCTCTCCGTGTGGAGTTTGCATGCTCTCCCTCCCAAACCCTAAGACATGTGGTTCAGGTGAATTGGTGCCCCTAAAGGTGCCCGTAGAGGCTCTGTGTGAGTGTTTGCCCTGTGACAGACTGGCATCCTTCCTGGCTGTTCCCCTGTGTGAGGGACCGAGTATAAAAGCAGGAGGAGTCACAGGAATAATTAGAAAAATATGGTTTCCCTTTTATTCCAACCC
>JAODLD010000056.1:2564929-2575525 GCA_026781065.1 Mormyrops boulengeri | reverse complement strand
TGTCACCTACAGCTCCATCGTGCTGCCAAATCCAGAGGTAAGATGATTTCATGTAAATCAGTGTTCAGTACAGGCATTAGATGAATACCACAGTGAGAGACTAAGGTCAAATAATGTTCTTACTGGGCAAGTATAGCTACAGCTCTGATGTGTCAGATCCATGTACATCATGCTTAGATGCCAGACTTAACATGATACCCATGGTGTGTCACAGGGATTCAGTTATTCTCACATTTGTTTTCACCTACTGAGCATTACTGAGCGGAGTTTTAGAGAGAGAGGCTTAGGATTTTATGGGCTTGTGGTTCCTGCACAATGGTTGGTCTTGTACCTTCATGCTGAACTACTAAATACTCTCAGCAGATGTCCTCTAGATGTTCTTCTGCTGCAACGCCAGCCGGTGATGTGGTCTATAGCTCAGTTGCCCTGAAGCACAGTGAGGTGAGTTTCCTTAGACACTGAATACAGCCACGATTTCAACATCATACGTGAAGCTCATTTGGCTTCCAGGTTTAAGCCAGATGAAAGTGAACTAAAGACATTTCCCAGATTAATCTACTGGTCTGGTTTATTTCCTGTAGCAGTAACATTAACACACCACTCTCCCTGACACGCTAGGAGAGGCGTTGTGCCTCAGATGCCAAACTGAACTGACGAATCAGGTAGCTGATGTTAATGCTTATATGATCTTTTCCAGTAGGGGGCAGCACGTGGAGATGCTCCTCTTCATGTGGGGACCTACTGCTCAGGATGAGATCTGTGAGGGACAGTCAGATACTCCAGTGATGGGGAGGGATAATCACCAAAGAGGAGCATCTTACAGTGATGTACGCTGTGTTTAAATGCCATTAGCCACACTCACACTGTATACAATATATACATAATATACAACATTCTGAGAAGGTATTTGCCAGTGTCTGTTTATAAGTGTATATTAGGGCTGGGAGATATTTTGAGTACCACAAATTTTTTTTTCATAATAGTCAATATAGATAATTATAATGATTTCATTAAAGTTATAATTTATTCAATTCAAGGGTCCATTTTTGCCTAAAATGCCATTAGGATTCTGCATACACAGGTTCAGAATGTGATAAAAGACAACAAATTGAATTGACTGCAAACTGAAATATATTTTTAATAAATCGTACGTACGCAGGTACTAGGAAATGCCAACAGTCTCTTACTTCCTCAATGCTCGTTGCAGAGCCCCATTGTTCAGAAGTAATCTGATTGGATTTCAGATATGAGATTAGACAGATAGATAAACATACAGACACTTGATTGATTCCAAAGTAAATTTAGGAATTGGATCAAATCTTAAAAATGTATTGTTAAAAAGAAAAAATGGATTCTGAAATCAGTTTACATCACGTAATCCAGTCTCGGCTTTGACGTGGATCAAAATTTCATTATGTGTTGTTCAAAACTTTTCAGTAGAATTGAGATTTCTTTGACACAAAACAAAAAAAAAATCAACATTATCCTGATCCCAGCAGTAGAGGTGGATTTCAGGAAGAAAATATAATAAAACTTTAAAAGTGGTCAAATAATATTGAATGCACCAATTGCATTTTCCTTGGCTGATTTCGGTCGTCTTTTTTTAAGCCTGACCTGCCAATACAGATCATGGCCAATTACAGTTTTCTTAGTTTAACAATAATAGCAGAGTAACACTTCTTTAATGAACTTAGCTTTTTGCAAGCAAAGTATTTTAAAAAGCCTTTTCAAATAAGAATGGCTCCGCAACTGTCACATTTTGTCCCGATAAAATTATCCCCGAAAGAGCTATCAATATCAAACAAAAACAATAGGCTTGTGTTTCATTTTAACTGTCATTCATCATTGTATGTTAATTAAAAATGGCACAATCATCAGAGATGAAAAGGAGTTTCTAACAATTACATCCAGAGCTTCAAAAGGCTGGCCTTCTCAAAAATGAAGAACTCTGAAAGTTAACATAAACAGAAAACCTTTATTTTGTGAACTGTTAGACATTTAGCCTTTTGTGATTCATTTAGCTTTTGTTGTGATTCAGAATACATGTTTGAAATATCCACAATGTGTTTGTGGAAAAAAAAATAATTTTTTTTTATTTGTTGTGTATAATGTGAAGGTAACATTAGAAGTGAAAAGACAAAGAAAGATCCCTTTTCTCACAGCATACTGGGGTCACAAAATCTAACGTCAGATGTCAGAAAAAGTCACCTCTTTGCCGGAGCTGACCTGTACATCCCAGTAATGAATTCTTTCCAGGATTATAATTTCTGTTTGTTAAATCACCTGAAATCTTTTTGATTGCCATATTACCGCTTCTTCCTGGAATTTCTTGGGGTCACAAAATCTGACAACGGCTATCAGAAAGTGTGACCTCCCTGCTGAAGCTGATTTTTTAAATAAAAAAAATGAAAATGACAATAACTGTCTTTTGTCAATTCAGTTGTATTTCTATAATTGTTGTAGCATATTTCACAAGCTTTTTATTCTAGAGGATCTACAAGCAAGTCAGTGCACTTAGTTGGTAGTTTCTGTTACAGTGGAGCATGCTGGATAGACAGACGATCCACGGTGCAGCTTGCCAGAACAGGGGTTTTATTAGAAGACCGAACAAAACAAGAAAACAGGATGGGTAGGCAGATAGAATACAAGAACTAAAGAGCAACACAGGACCTAACACAGCAGCACAGGAACTAACTCAGCACATATGTCTAATCAGGTGCAAACACAAGAACAACTATAAAATACTGAAACATGAGAAATGGAATGGGCAGTGCCATCTACTGGGCAAACATGGAAATGACACTACAGGGCAAGGACTGATCCTGAAAGTTTCAGAGTCCTTAGGTTCTGTAAATGCATTGTGGCAACAATACAGCAATTCGTTAACATTGAAGAGAAAATGTACTTTTGAATAAGTATTTTTAAAATCAAGTACTCCAGCACTTTAACTCAAGTAAAAATCTGACAGAATAACTTTCACTTGTACTAGAGTAATATTTGACCAGGAGTATCTATACTTTGACTCAAGTAATGCAGTCGTGTACTTTGTCCACTTCTGGTTTCTCATCAACTGTTCATCAAAATTTCTCATTTTCTTGTTTTAATTTTTAATGACAATATCTTGTTAAGCCTATCTCATTAATATTACCTCGTGAGGTTTTAGTGAAGCTTGTCGCTCTTCACTGCCCCCTGCTGGAGCAACTGTGGAGATAAAAGCTGCCCTGTTACCATTGTGTTATGTTTCAGTATAAAAGCTTTCAATTTATATTTTTGCATAGTATTTTTTTCTCATAAAACGTTTTTGCTTATTAATAAGTGGCGTATTATTTAAAATGCAGACCACAGACTGTGAGACTCCTCATATATAATGTTAATAAAAATGCTTTACATTAATCCTGCAGGCTGCAGTGGTGTCTCAGTGTGTAACAGGGATGCCTTATACTGTCAGGGGTTTGGGTCAGAATCCTGCCCCTGGCTCACAGGGTCCAGTGATGGGGACACTCTGCTGTAAAAATGGTGTCGTCATTGCGGTGAGATGTACTGTAAAACCTGGGTCATAAACAATTCCTGGGCATCTTTTGAAAGAGTAGGGGTGGTACTTGATATCCTGGCTAAAATTGTGTGCTATATAAACGTAACATTCACTCATTCATATTATGGTTTCCTTCTGTGGTCCAAAAATATATGTCTAGGTGGATGAGAAACCCTTAACCGCCCATAATATGTAATGACCTGGCATCTCGTGCAGAGTCTTCCCTGATTTGTGGCGCGTGGGGTTTCTATCTCAGCTTCGAATCTTAGCGGTAATATGATCTTGATGACAGCTGTTGATTTTAGGTCTAGCTTATAAATTGAAGAACAGTCATAGACTACTAAGCACAGGTTGTAAGTCACTCTGGAAAAGAGCGTCTGCTAAATGCTATAAATGTAAATGTAAATGAATCTTACAGTCCTACTTGAGACACCAGAAATGGTTGAAGCCCAGTGGATGGGACACCCCCTCCCCCGCGATCTCCAGCCACAAGGTGATTCATAGGTCTGCTGCTAGTAGAGTAGTATTTGCTGGAACTTCTGCTTGCTGCTCACGTTATAATGCAGATGCGTTATACGGAGGGAATCAGGAGTCCTGCAGCCTGTCGGGAAATGTCACTGACGATCTTTTAGTCTGTTTTCTTTCTTTTTTATTTAATGTAACACACAGAGATTATTGTTCCGTGTACACCTCTACTAAGCAATTTAATGACGAGCTTTTTAATTTGAATAACCTAACTTTCATTTTGTTTGTAAACAAAAAAGTACAGTATTTATTGAAACATCGAATAATTAAACACAGAGATTTAAGTTTATTTGTAGCATATGTAACCCACTCCCTCACCCCCATAGCATATTTATACAATATCATAAATTACTCTACTCATGAACGTGGATTTCTGGGTTATTGCGATCGATGATTTCAAGAAACCATTCCTTTCCGCACACTGGATGATTGACTTAAATTTAAAAATGTATTAACCATCAAGAAGAACAAGTATATTAACTGAATTCCTCACAGTGCATTCATAGCTCTTATTCATATACAGACGTACAAATATAAAGTGTTAGGTTTGGCACTCGAGCCGGCGCTGACGTGTTCGGAATTCCCTTTTGTGGCGGCGCGCATGCGCAGTCCGAGCCGGGCTTTGCACTGTGGACATAGGCACCGGTCCGCTTTTGGAGTTTGACGTGGCATTCAGCTCGCATTTACAGTGCGCACCGTGCTGAACCTTAACCAGCTGAACCTTACAATCAGGTAAATAACATCTGTCTATTCGCCGGCACCTCGGCAGCTTCTAAATTATATCACAATAAAACTTCAAGGCACTGCACTTTTTAAAAAATATACTTTTACTTGCTACTATTAGGTACGTATAACTTTGTTGCAATGGATTGTTTCATTTGTGTTGGAATACTGTCTGCCTGTCACAGATTATTATTTTATGTCATTAATTACACAGTGCTTATCTGTTGAATTAAACGATATAATGTTAGTTTCGATTTACCAACCATATGTTATAATTATCTTTGACGTGGCATCAAACCGGGAAGGTTTGGGGGAAACTTTGAAAATAATCATTTGCGCTTTCGCGTCTTACCACACCGGATATGCAAGGTGACAGTAAAACGTTTTAAATAATTATCTTTGCCGGGTCATTTATGTCTGTTTTATAATATTATATGATTTATTAGACGCGTGTCTTGCTCAGTTCATCAGTCAGGGCAGAAAAAGTGAATAATTGTGTTGCTCTAATCATCAAAAGTAATATTGCAGCTGATTCAGATAGTTTCCGTAAGAAACTGCGTAAAACCGTTTCTTGAAATAAAACCCTGTGTGGTCGTTCTTAATGGAGTAGTTCTGATCTAACATATGCAAACGTACGATCCGCACGTCATTAAATGCCGATGTCCGTTTGCTCTGTGACACCGCGTGCAGCTTGCTGAAGGAGGCGCTTTGTTTGTAGTCATTACCGTAATAAGCTTAATCCTTTCTTGCATAATATTTTGACTCTATACGGGAACCTCCTTATGGCTTCTGAATTGGTACAGTCGAGATGAGTCATGGCAATAGTTGTGTTTACAGTGAGTGAAATTAATTGATGCTTTTTGTGCTTTTTTAAAACTCAGATCACTAAGGTGTCATATTATATATTATTATATATACATATACACATATTATATATAATATGTGTATATGTATTTGTTAGCATTTTTTCTCTAGAATTGAACAAACATTTTGAATAATAACGGATAATGCCGGCAGCCGTAATCCCCTAATTATCATCTCCAAATGTTGGCTTTGTGACTTATATTTTGTAATGATTCCCCTTTAAGCCCCTTAGGAAGGTTAAGGTGGGAAAATTAACTGTGTTTTGTTTCCAGTTGTTGGCCTGGGATGAGAAGAGTCTGAACGGGACCAGGCGCGATGAGTCAGCAGGGCTATGTGGCTGGTTTCTCTCAAGCCCCGCCAGGTGTAGGTGGCTATTCTAGTGCCTACGGAGCCTCACACCCCCAGACTCACTACGGGCACTTCGGGGTCCCGCCCCAGGGACCGGCCGCTCCATCGCCAGGTAAGGAGCTGTCATGGCTCTTCAGACCCTGATCCTTTTTTTATTTTGATTTATTGTGCTTTAAATGTGTGGCAGATCTCAATTTCCTCATATCTGTGCCATATATCCCATTCTCATTTTTGGATGCTTACTCAAGACAACGGAGAAAAGACACTTAAATCCCTTACTCATTTTCTGATGTCAAGAGTGTTTTTTTTTTTTTACAGCCACGTTCAAAACCCCCGCACCTCCTGGATCCGGCATGCCCCTACCTCCAGGGACTGGTCAGTTCATGACCAATGGTCTGCACAATGGAACAAGCGAGCAAAGGTAAGGCCACCCTGATGAGGAGGTTTAAGGCCTGCAGTGTGTATGCCTTATCTGATTTGTCCCACATGGATTTTTCTCCTCTAGGTTCCCCCCTTCTACCTCAGTCCCTTCTCCATCTGCCTACCCTCTCCCCACTGGTCCCAGATTGGCTGCTGCACCGGCTTCCACACAGCAGCTGACCAATCGGATGGGTGGTATGCAAATCAGCGGATATGGTAGGTTCTGTTGCAGTGGCGATCTCCAAAACCCATTGGCCTGACTTAACTCAGCACTGTTATTTACCTTTGATCTGGCAGTGCACGTCATTCTGAAAGCCTTGGTTTGAAAATTTTGAAAGGAGGTGCACTATTACACTGACCTAAGGATTAAATTCAAAAGTCTCAGCTTTTCTTTTTGTTTTTCAAGTTTCGATTTTTAGTTACTTACCAGGTTGACTTTAAGAGTAAAGCCATACATTGTTTAGATTAGATGGTAGATTAGTTTAGATTAGTTCTATTGAAATGCCCCCATAAAGCTCTAACAAAGATCACACATTTATTGTGATCTACTTGGCTCCTTTTCTATAGGCCAAGGCTCACTGCAAGCTCCTCAGCCACCTATGAGTTCTGTGGCACTGCAGACAATGTCTTCACCACCCTTGGGACAAGTTCAGCCATTGCAGGCCCCTCCCACATGTCCTCCTCCAATGGGTGTGGCCCCAGCCATGGGCACCATGGGCACAGTCCCACCAATGGGCATGCCCGGATCATTCCCAGGCCCGCCCCCTCCCAACAGTGGTACACTCCAGCAACATCCAGGATTATGTGGGCCGCAGGAGTTACTGCATCAGCAAGGTGCGGAGTGTGGAGTCCTCCTCACATGCAGCCTTCCTGTAGGACATTATTCTCATGAAAATAAAAAGTACTTCTTAGACAGAGCTACAAAGAGCAATTTTAATTGTATTCAGCTCAAATTCTGTGGATCTGTTGTACTCTACCTTCAACAGGGGCTTTGTGGGATACTTTGACAGCATCTCTGCAAATTATGACCTTTTATCACCAGTAGGGGGAGCCACAGAGCACCTCTGAAGACGTACAAAGAGGACATAAGGGTCTTTTGTTAGTTTCGGTTTGCTGTGTGCTGATTGGCTTGGCTTGACTGCGTGTTTACCTGGAGCTATGGAAGTGTGACCAGGACCTTTTTCACTGGCAGGTGGATATGGGGGCCAACCAGCAGGCTCTCTGCCCGGCTTCCCTGGAGCCTTTCCCCCCGGGGCAGCACAGATGGCAGGGCCCCCGCAGAAGAAGTTGGACCTCGACTCCATCCCCAGCACGGTGGGTACACGCCTCAACTCCTGGAGTCCTATCTGCTGGATATTCAGTATCTAGGATATGCATAGCCGCAAAAATTCAATGTGGAGAGGAAACGAAACAGTAAATTCTATTCCTTTAGCAGATGCTTCTATGCAAAAGTGACACACAATAGAGAAAGCAGGGTCAGACAATCCCTGGAGCAGTTGGGGGTTAGGGGCCTAGCTTAGGGGCCCAACGATAACGTCGCTCTGCCAACCATGGGATTTTAACCAGCAGCCTTCTGATCATAGGCGGAGTGTCCTAACGTGCGGAGCCACACAGTGCTTAATTAATTAATAGAGTTTTAAATTGATAATTAACATAATCCTTTTAAAAAAAAATAACCTACTCTACCAACCCTCTCTGTAACGCTAATCAAAACGAATGCTGCCCCACACATATACATCTATTGCCCCCACATTAGGGCAGTTTCTGTGTGCTCTGAGTCTGTCACCCTCCAAAAATACCAACGTGCCACATCCCCACATCCCCACGGCAGAAGGCGGGCCTCTCCTCTCCGTACAGTAGCTACCATTATTGAGCTCTCCTTTTTCATTTCTAGACACAAGTGATTGAGGACGACCAGGCCAAGCGTGGCGGACAGTTGTACACCACCAACCTCAGGGGCCAGGTCCCCCCACTGGTCACTACGGACTTCGTGGTTCAGGATCAAGGTAATCGACGGCTCAATGAATTTATATGATATTATATAAAAGAATAATATATAAGTAGTTATACAAGTTAGGGTTATTATAAGGAAAATAAAAGGTTAGCATCTAGGGTATAACTGTGGGTTGAGGCATCACGGGGGGGGTTGTATTGGTTGGTTTTAATTATTGGAAGGTCACAACCCCCCCACCCCCCCATAATTTACACCTATGCTTAGCATACATATACAAGAGTGTGCATATGTAAAATGAAATGTGATCTCTGTAATATACTCCATCCTCAGTATAATGTGTGAGGTGATATCACCCCTCGGCATGTCTCTAGGCAACGCCAGCCCGCGAGTCATGCGCTCCACCGTCTACTCCTTCCCTTGCACCGCCGACCTCGCCAAGCAGTGCCAAGTGCCCCTGGCGGTCACCATCAAGCCCCTCGCTCTCATCCCCAAGAACGAGGTAGGATCGCCATGCGTCGGTGCAGCATCGAGGCTCTCAGTCCCCACCGTGAACACCCTGTTCTTGACACAGTGGGGGGCCCGGGATGCCCCATGGGGAGTCTTTTCTGGGGATTTTCATGTGATCTCTGTCACCAAGATTGAAAGGACTACAATCACATGCAGGATTGGAGTGTGTCAGGTTCCAAGGACAAAGGGAGGAAAAGCACAGCATTTTGGATGAGTGGATGGGAGTTAGGGTTAGGGGAGATTCTAATATCAGGAATTCAATTGTGAATAATGAAAACTCAATTATGACTAGTTACAGCTGAATTCCCGACATCAGAAATTGGACTGTCACCTAGTTAAAATGTTATTTCTGATATCGACAATTGGCATTTCGACTAGAAACAGCCAAATTCCTGATACCAGAAATTGCTATCTTAACTAGTTAAAACAGAATTATAACTAGATACGACTGAATCTGATATTAAGAATTTGCATTCTGATTAGATACAGCTGAAACATCTTCTAGAAATTATTTAAAACTGAAAGCTTTCCATCCTGCCACAGACCTACAACCTACCGCTTGTGTGCTAGAATGCCGCCTGTCAAAGTAGAAGTACCCCCTGCCCAGAAGACCTAAATGCGCTATAAATGAAGGGATGAAA
Source organism: Mormyrops boulengeri (assembly GCA_026781065.1). Lineage (NCBI taxonomy): Eukaryota > Metazoa > Chordata > Actinopteri > Osteoglossiformes > Mormyridae > Mormyrops > Mormyrops boulengeri. The sequence continues at coordinate 2,566,011 of JAODLD010000056.1, read as the reverse complement.
TGCAGTGATGTCCTCACAGCAGAGATGTGCCTCAGCACATGTGATTTATTACATGCTTGTAAACATGCTGATGATAAGAGTCTGATGCTAATCTCCACAGCTAATCTCTGTCCACTTTTATATATTATTTTTAATGTCTATACATGGGTTAATGACAATTTTATACCAACTTTATTGACACTTAGGCATCCAAACGGCGAAGGCTTAATCTAAATAATGTTCCTTTTTGATAAGACGTCTGAACATTTTGAGTTTGAGCTGCTTAAAATAAAACATCGTCTGCTGAAAACGATAAAGGCATTAAAACCAGCGCAATGTAATTAATGCCCAGTAAAGAGTCCATTATTTATGCTTGACAGTTGCGTAATAGGATGGAAAAATCGATCAGTTCTACGTCCAGAGGGCAAAGGTCTCGGGCTTGTTGTCCCAACAGCCGTAGCAGGATATGAGAACCTACAAGGCTGCTCAGTGGCAAGTTAAGAAACATGCAGCTTACAACCAGTCTCTAAATACAACCGCGGAGTTTAGTCTAATAAAGAATGTTCATATCATACAATAAAGGCAACACATTCATGCTTTGAAAATTATGGAAAGCATAACTAGTTTGAAGATTGTCATTTATAGTAAGTGGTTTGGCACACTTTACCTGTGCTGTGATCAGAGGGTTACTGGTTCAAATCTCAGGGTTGGCCGAGTGATATCACCATTGGGTCCTTCAGAAAGGCCCTTAACTGCTTCAGAGATCAGAGACAGGCTGGTCTAGTTTTTATTATTATTTTTTTATGCATGTTGCTCTGGATTAAACAGTCTGCAAAAAAAATGTAATAGTGTAATGAGTAAGTTAAGCCCCTGCCCCTCGCTCCCTCCCTGTCTGCAGACCCCCCTGTACACGGTGGACCACGGCGAGGCCGGACCCATCCGCTGCAACCGCTGCAAGGCCTACATGTGTCCCTACATGCAGTTTATAGACGGGGGGCGGCGTTATCAGTGTGGCTTCTGCAGTTGCATCCCTGGCGGGCCGTCGGGGGGGGGGGGGCCCCGGCGGGGGGGGGGGGGGGGGGCGGGGGGGGGGGGGGGGGGGG
>JAODLD010000056.1:2524042-2539642 GCA_026781065.1 Mormyrops boulengeri | reverse complement strand
AGGGCCTCACAACACTGCTCCAGTGCTCAAACCCAAATGGGGGAGGAGATTGTGTCTTTCTCTAAACTTAAGCCCCTCAATATTATAAAATGAAACCCTTGTAGCTACGCCACCTGAACTTCCACTCACTGGAAAGATCCCAGCTCTACTCACTAAGCCCTAAGAAATACTTTTCTAATAACTAAAATGATGAAAACAAGTTCCCAAAAAATGACTATCCTTGCCCAGTCATTTTCTGCATCTTAAATACATTGTTCAGCCAGGGCATGCTATTTTACTAGAATTATTTGGCACCTGATGTCTACCGAAAGTGCAGAATTTTTTTTTATTGAATAATTCATTTCAAATAAATGACCACTGTCAAATGAACCAATATGCCGTACGTTCTGTGAGTGAAGAAGATTCTTAAAATCAATAATTTATTCATCTAAAGACTCATTTTATGAACAAAACTTTCTTTCTTTAATAACATACAGTAATATCCGATGCAAACAGAGAAGTTAATTTTTAAGTTTAGAAGGCAAAGACTCTGGCGGGACCTGAGTAATTCTGATTATTTGAGCTAAAGGCGTGGATAAATACTGCTTATATGACAGGGATATGTCTCAGATATGAAACAAATAATGCAAGAGGCAGTTCAGGCTCCGTTCCTGTAAACACGATGCCCCAGCTGTTGATAGTAACACCTGCTTAGCCCACTGGCTCAGACTGACTCAGACTGACTGTTTTTAAGCGGGTGAGGGGGCAGACCATTGCTCAGCACTGTCAATCAGCTCACTTCAATCAGTTATTCTCCAGAATTCAATTATATATATTCAATTAATATAACCATTATCAAATAAACATGACCAAAATGTTACTAACTAATCGTTTTAAGAAGCATTTTAATATATTTGACAATCTATAGTTCTTCGGTTAATTCTTTTGATGTTGAGTTTATTTTTTTGACGTTAACTTAAAAATCAAAATATAGTAAACACTTCCTCCTGCATTTAATGTTCTCCCAACTGCTTGTACCTTCTGTGTGGAAAATGAGTTTAATAAGCGCAGCCTCGAGTTCTCCTTGTCTTTCTTCTGTGGCACCCTATAATAGGCACAAAAAGATAACTGTGTAATCAAAGTCAATTTATCACGTGGAATGTTAAAGATGGAAATATTTTTAGAATCCCCATTATTATCTAAAATGACTTAATGAGCACAGCAATCAACAAAATCATCATTATGGATGTAAATTTGATTTAACAATGTTGTTCCTCTTCTGAAATCACTTGCACAAACTTTTCTTTCGCTGAAGTTGTTTGTTCAAAGAAACTCTTCTGTCAAATTACTGTGACACTAAAGTATTTGTAAGAGAAGGGATCAAATGTACGCCTTTTCAACTAGCTTACAGAATGGATAAAATAAAATAATACTACATGATGACTGCCTTCTCTTGATGAGAAGATAATTTGTGAGACAGAAATCACAAAGAGCTGCATTATACCACAGGAACAGGTGTGACTCTCGACCAAACGTCCAGCTGAGATGAAAAGTGCTGAAATGCCTTCTGGTGATGGTACTGTGCTCAAAGAAATGTTGTAATTGTTCTAACACTTTCCAGTGACCTGCCTGACACCCTGCATGCTTGAAGACTCAGCATGATTCAGAAAGCAAAGCCTTTAACCTCAATTTAAATTGAAAATGTATTCTACTGGCAAGCACTTTTGCAGTTGACACATAAACAGATGTGTGGATTTACATGAAACGGCATCGTATGGTGTAAAGTGTAAGGAATCTAAAACCACTTTCTTAAAAATAGCTCAGCACAGTCTTCTTTGCCCTCTTGCCCTCAAGTTTCAGAAGTGGTGTAATAGATTCTTAGGGCAAGTGTCACAGTACATGATCATGTAATCAGAAAGGGTCAGGGTGACTGCAATGTGAGTGAACAACAGCCCAATCCCAATATCCACACTCATGGACTCACAGACTTTGAGGCGCATTCCCGCTAAGTCATTGAGGGCTTGTCTTGTAACAACACATTATGTAATAATGCAGCATTATGTAATAACTTGACAAAATGTAACAAATTGAATGATGATAATAATAATAATGTTGTATACAATTATAAAGCAGTCTATAAATTTGTAACATTTTGTCAAGTTATTACATAATGCATTGATATTATGTAATGCATTGTTACATGGTGTGTGATGCATTATGTAATAACATCGCATTATGTGATCAAAATTTGTTACATTATTACATAATGCTATGAGATTCATCCATCCATTTTCTGAAATTGCTCAATCCCAATTTGGGTCATGGAGCCTATCCTGGGAACAATGGGTGCAGGTTGGAACCAACCCTGGGCAGTCGCCGACACACCACAGGGTGCACAACCTCACTCAACTACAGGGCCAATTTAGACACACCAATCAACCTATCCTACATACTTTTGGACCGTGGGAGGAAACTGGAGCCCCTGGTCATGAACAGCATGAGAACTTTACAGAGGACTGAACCAGGACCTTCTTGCTCTGAGGCAGCAGAGCTAACCACCGCGGCACTGCACCACCCTGCTATGATATTATATAATGCATTGTAACACGCTCTGGGCTGACCCACTGTCTAATTGTCAAGTGCATGAAGACTCTCTCACAGACATTTTGAACCCTTTATACACATTTTCCATAAGTCTGCATTTCTGCAGACTTTGCCTGAGGTAATTACCCACAGTTCATAGCATTGTGCCTTGAAACATGAAGGTTACCAGAGGAAGCCCAGAAGCGTAAACAGCAACCAAACTATTTCTTTTAGTTATTGCTTAATGATGCTGTTTTGACAAAAACAAGTAAATTTACTATTTGATAATTATCTCTCGTCCACTCTGTAATGCAAGAGCCTGGAACACATTCAAATTAGGTAGTGCCTAAATTAGGCAATGCTTAATTAAGTGCCTTGGCTATGAAGAAAGCGTGAATCTTACAAGTTCCAAACCCATATGAGGAACACATTTCGGCATTGTCAGTGTCACATGATATGTTGCAAGGTGCTGTCCTATTCCTATTTATACCATTTTGAGCCCTCGCAGCCTTTTGCGCTCAATCACTTACCCGGTGACTTCACTGAAGTCTGTGAGGGCTCAGGGCTTAGGCCTAAGGGGCACATTAGGATTGGGCCAACCAGAGCTAGAGTGAAGACCCCAGGGGTGTTTCTCAATACCAAGGGCACGAAGATCGTACTTGTGGTCTTGGCAAGACCGGTTTTGCTAACTTGCCTCCCAAGAACAAACTTGGGGTGCAATGAATCATAGGATTGGTCTCGTCTGGCGAGGATGCAACTGATGTATATTTGGGGCGAGGCATGAACGACATCTGTGGATTTTTACTGTCTTCTGTACTTCTGTTCTTGAGTATTGGAACTGGTCGTCGGCAATGGAAGATGACGTCAAGCAGGTACTCGAGAAGACAGGTACTGCCAAGTACGCATATTGAAGCACACCCATGATTTAAGACACCTGATCTTTGCAGCCAACGCACATGTTGAGGTCAAAATGAGAAATGAAGCAAACCGCAAGAAGTGCGACCGTTTCATCCAAAGTTACCGGAAATTACCTGACTAATCAAAACAGAGTTATAACTGTTTAAGTGTAGCTGAAGAAGGAGTCAAAAACAGACAGTAACACCAATCTCAGCCGGTTCTGCGTAATGTAAGGGCAGGCCCTGGGTTGCCAACCCTATTCCGGTTGGAGCTCTCTGTTGTCAGGGTTTGACGGCACGTTATCTGAGCTGCGGAGCGAAAAATCACTAAGATCGGCACCGAGACCGCGGTCGCCCGAGCGGACCGAACTCCAAATTACCTCGTCCGTTACAGAACGAGCGGAGAGCCAAATTAAGGCTTTTTATTTAATGGGACTTATACACGTCATTAAACTTTACCAAGGAAGACCGTTTCGCAAGACGACGGCTGCACTAAATCGATCATAAATACGCGGCAGCTTCGCTACCCACTCAATGCTCATGTTGCTGCCCAAACTAATTTTGTAAGGCTGTTTGTGTATTGCGTTATTTATTTAAAATACTATTTAAAATGGGTTCGAGGTGACCGTGGTTCTCTAATATAATCACGTTCTTAAAGTAATCTATTATAGAGGATGTTATGCCGTAAGTAAAGTAAAATGACAATAGTCAAAGTTAGGCAGAGTGCTGGTTTCTGTAATGCGGAAATAATGGATGCTTATAAAAGTATAACTGAGTTATAACTGAGAGTTTCTATGCGTCAAGACTTTTTTTATACTTTTGCATGGCTTGCATATTTATAAGAGGCTAATATAATACGACAGTATAGATATACCGTGTTAATTGAACGAGCGTTTTCAGCAGACTTATTTGCATACTAAGCCCATAGTTGTGTTATGTAAAAGTGTATTGAAAAGCCAATGAAACTGACGTGCAGCAAATCTGAAGCATCCATCCCATGTCAAAAAAATCCATGACTGAACCGCAGGGTCCTTAAATGCCTCAGTGCCCCGTTATCCGCGTGACCGTTTAGGTTCATTTCAGACACGCCCCCCCCCCCGTTCCATGGACTAACCAACCAAGGGGCGTTGCTAGAGATTTTGGGCCCCAAGAAAGCATATCATATTGCCTCCCCCCCAGTCCAGACCAATCCAGTTATTTCCCAGATTAACAGCTAGAACCAGTAGGCCTACATTTCTCCAGTTTGGGATCAATAGTCTTATTTTAACTTACATTTACCTTTCATTAACAACGTCCTGCAATACTTACCTGATTCACATGTAAACTTTAACCGGTTCAAAACATACGTTTTTTTTCACATTTCAACCTTTGGGACTGGTAATTAAAATAAATTTCTAATAATATAATTCACGCTCATCTTTAGCGCCATCTAGTGTTACTTTGGAAACCCCAGTCTCACACATCTTTGTATCCCCTCCAAAACGCCAGCGTCATTTCCTAAATTTGAGAACCACTATGCGAAACAGATACTTTTTTGGTGGCATTCCTCTATTTTTTTTTTTTTTTTTAAAAAAGGGTTTCATCTTTTGAAGGTACTATAATATTGTATCATATATGCTTGAATGTGATTAAAAACAAACTCATATATATGACTACTATTTGTCATCCCATAAGTGTATTGGGAATCGTTTCCTATGCTTTATACTTCTTAGTTTATTTTTGGTCAGTTTATTCTGCATGTCTGAAACAGCGGATACACATTCCCAGACTGGAGCTACTCTTGACCTGACATTATCTCAGGGGAACGTATTTTGCGAAGCTCCTTCTAGCCCCTTGTGAAGCCTTGTGATTGATTACCTGACCCTATAGACCTGACAATGAGCATCTCATCATCTCTCCTACCTGGGACACTTGTGCTGAAGTACCAGCTGGCTCCACGCAGATCCGAAGCATTCCCTGGAGGCTAACATGATATTAAGCATCTAATATTCTTTGGGAATTGGGACAGTCTATTATCTGTGTACCACACAAAGAACGTATCTACAACACTAATTAAAACTCCCCATAAGTAACTTTGCATGAAAGCATCTGTATAGTGCAAGTAAACATTAGAAGACAATGATTCTCCCCCTCTCCTCCCCCCTTAATATGTGCATATACAAAAGAAAAAGTATCCACTTCCTACAGGGAGTAAGTTTTATGTTTTTAATTATATTTAAACACTGTGTGTTGAAGAACTTCATGCAAATCGTTTTCGCTATTGGCCAGCATTTGTCTTTTAATATACTAATGAATCAGTTTTAATAGATGCTATGATAGATGAGCGCTTTACCATTTTCGTCAGGAGGAGTTTCTATTGCCCTAACAGCTACGTGTCAAACAAAACACATGCAGAGGCACTTTTGTCTCTGTCCCTAATGTGTGGTCACGTCTGGGCATGATAACATTACAGCATGGTGCCATCACTACCCATTGTGTTTCTCCAAGTCCTTGGTAGATTCCAATTCTGCCCGATATGTCTTATCTCGCTCAATATCACTGCAATCTTCTTCCAGTGGTTTTCCCTCCTTGTCCACGAACTGCAAATGAAAATTGATTACATGGACGGTTCCCTACGGAACCCTGCTATTCCCACTCGGCCCATCCGTGTTGAATTTCAAACAATGGCGCATTGTTCCCCTTCTCTGAGTGTTGTGGGAATGTGGTCCTGCCCATCGGCGTGGCATCCCAAGCAGTAGGTCATCGGTGGGGCTATCGCTCAGTGAAGGTCAGTCTCCCAGAGCACGCTCACCCTAACGAAGCTTCCCAGATACGACATGGTTGATCTTCCATATGTACAACCTGCTTTTTCTATCCGCTTACAAACAAAACTGGCGGTTTTGAATCGTCACAAATAATCACGCTGATTAGTTTCGTTTTTCTTTAATACTGTACCAAGAACATCATTATTTTTAAATGTTAATATAGCTCTCAGTGAACACCGTGCACCTGCTAGTTAGTCGGCTTAAGCAGTGGGATGGAATTATGCAAATGGTGTTCCAGGGGAGCCAAGCGGAGACGCCTGGTACACAAAGCAGTCAGCCAGCACGGTATCAAGCCTGTGGAGTCCTGACACATCAGAGGAGATGGCCCTAGCTCTCTACCAAGCCAATGCATAGGAAATCATCTGGGAGATACGGTACCTTTAGAAGTGTGGGTAACTACTCAAGGGAGCACAAGTAATGTAGATGTACACTCTTAGCTTCTGATTAGTTAATACATTAAGTAAGTGTTAGTTACATACTGATCCCATGTTCGTTCATCATTAATCAGTCATAACTTGTAACATAATGTATTTCATGCAGTTACTGTATCTGTTCATGATTTGTACTTGAGTAGTACCTGAGTTACTAAGTTACTTGCACCGCCTCAAGTAAAGCACTACCGAAGAGTGTTTCTCAACCCAGTCCACGGGGACCCCCAGACAGTCCACGTTTTTACTCCCTAGCAGACTGTCTACAATTTTGCTCCCTAGGTGGTGATGGGAGGGAGCAAAAACATTGACTGTCTGAGGGTCCCCAAGGACCAGTTTGAGAAACACTGCTTTAGAAAACAGGTCCTGCTTTGAGGATCTTCTAAAGGGATGCAGCTGGATAATCAGAATCAGAATTTTTATTGCTACATGATCAAGGTCGGTGGACATTTTTATCGACGCAGGTTGTTACTGCTGGAGATACTATGATAATATGACAACAAACAATTAGGGCTTAAGGCACACAGATGACTTTTCGACGAGAAATATTGCAGAGAGTCAGGCTTCCTCAGTCAAGTATCATTCTGTGTCCATGGTCACCACCACCAATGAGACCGAGGACAGAGGTTGGCTTTTTGTAATGCTAATTAGGCACCCAAACGACCACAGACTATTAAAAAATGCTTATCAGTGTGCTTTCCATTTCTGACAGAATTCACCTCTTGGCCTTAGATGCAGACTCAGCAAAATCCTGAAAGTCATTAGACCCAAATTCAGCTAAATTACATCTGCTACCCTCCTCTGTTTGTCCTTCAGGGTCATTTTACATTCAGAATGGTTACTGGAACCCACAAAATATTACAAACACTACAGAAGTCTCCTGACATATTATATGTGGGTCAGGGTTTCAAAAAACCGTCTGGCCAAAAGCGTAAAGGTTTGAGGCATTACAGTAGCTTTACAGTTGAAATGTTTAATGACGGGTATCTGTAGCCGACCTCATCAGTCAGCTAGCCATTTGTTTTTAATAATACATGTATAATGAGTCACATGGCCTGATACATCATTAATTTGCATGACCACAACACCATATTCTGAGGACTGGAGTGTGGCTGTTTCAATCTAGACGTCAAAGTGTCTGAAAATTAATTTAACAGTAATACTGGAGAAGAAATGGCTTTAATACCAAGATCATGTAGCCCTGTGCTCATCTCAAAGGTCCCTATTCCATCCAAGCCAGATTTTTGCTGGGTTAGAAGACCTGTCTTCAGTGGGAGCAGACAACTTGTCAGTATTCAGCACACATACAGATGACATTTATTACCTGTAACTCAAATAGGATCATTCAATGCAACAAATGAATGTTTTAATACAGCTATTTCAGTGGAACAGCAGGACACAAAGGCACTCAAATAAGAGACTATATGATAGGGAACTATTATGTTGCTTAAATTATTGTAAGCGAATCGCTGACTCACTTTCGTTCACTGAATTATGGAGATTATTGCATTTATGGAAATTATTGCATTGTACAGAGACTTAGATCTACATTCTGAAGCAGCCTTCAGGGACACATTGGGGCACATAAGTGATAGGCAAGGTGATGTATGGAAATGGACCTTACCGGAAAAAAACACCAGTGACTGGAAGAGATCTCATCACTGACGATGCTGTAACAGGCTGTTCGTTTTCAACTATGTCATTTTAATGGACCCGTTTATAAAGGAAAATGCCTTCTCTCCTTTAGGTGGAGTTAAGCTAGGGGTAACATCAGCTACCCCGAGCCGCAAAAGCCCAGCTCCACCAGCCACGAAGAATTCTGTGGGCGTGCAGAAAGTCATCCTGCTTTTGGAGTAACAGTTTGAAGCAGGGAAACAGAAAAGTAGGAACAGAAAGTTCTGTGTGATCTTTATTAAACCAGCAACTTGTTGAGGCATTCTTTCAAATCTGTTTATTTATTTTGTTTGTACTAACCTGATAATTAACCACACATTCTAACCGGGATAAACTCTACTTCGAACTTCACAGATTAGACCTCCATAGCGTCCACATTCTTAGTCTGTAATCAGTAAAAATAGCACGATACAGAAAAATAGGATATCTCACCTGTGACCTGTTCTGTCAGGGTGATCATGTTTCAGAAAGTGCTCTCTCTTTCTATAGATCCACTGACCGATAAATAAGAGGTCCATCTAGCTTTCAGCGTCGACACGAATCAAAGTTAGTTCACCGCATAAGCTCTCAAGGCGGAATAATCGAAAAAGCATCTGTGCTTCCTTACCGTCGATGATTCCTTCGAGGAACCCCAACTGTTCCAGAACCTTAAAGACCACAGCCACCACCACCAGCACAGCGATCATCTCGAGTCCCTCCAAGTTCATAGTCGTGTTAGACCATAGTCCCGTCACACCGGCAAGGAAGCCACACTGGGCCCTTCTGACTTTACCTACGCTGAGGCAGTCGACATCTCAGCTTTAGGCAGAAAAGACGGACCCGGAGTGGAGGGAGGGAGAGAGAGAACGGGGGAGAGTGAGGAAGCGAGTGCACCCATCGTCACCGGCAGGGGTGGGAACCGGATGAACTATCCACTGCCAATTACCCAGAGCCTTGTTATCTTGCCTCCGCAGTCAGACGCCCATGAATTAAGGGAGACATCAATCCCCTGATGCCCCAGCAAAGGTGTGATAGCCACACATCTGGGATAACACCCCCCCACTCTGCCTGGGGGCTCTGCACAACATTGTTCAGTATAATCTGTTGCTGGGGCAACGAGACCTCAAACAAACAAGTAGCTCTGTGGCCCAAAGCTTACACAGGAATAAGCGCGTGCTCATTGAACCGTATTGAATTCCCATAAATTTCACAAAGGAGCGATCAGCCGTAGATGAACGTTAGTCACGATATAAAGGCTAATAGAACTCCTATAATAACATGGTGCTTTGTCTGGGTCAATATCTCATGATCAATAATGTTGAAAACATTCTAAATAATCCATGACGAATTGTTACCTGTTGGACAATGCACTCCTTATCCAAACATTTTAGCCTGCATTCTGCAAAAATAAAAATTTTTTCTTCAAAAGGAAACAGCAACTAACATTACTTTTAATCATTTGAAACCAGGAGCAAAGCCTTACAGATGAGCGGTAATCAATGAAAATCAATGAATTGATTACTCAACAACAGTAGAGTAGCTACGATAAATGGAAAATAGAACTTGCTTGTGGAATGCTATGAAGAAAGTATTAAAACTGATGTTGCCTAGAGTTCCACAAGTTTACTTTCTGTAAAGTTTTAGTTCTCCAGAACAACAACAGGGCTCACAGTCAAATTTGCCCGACGAGCCAATTTGTTAAAAGCCCCCCGGTAAGTGACCCGCAAAAGCACCCAGTGATCCAGTGATAAGTGGTCACAGCTCCAGTTTCATTCTAGGCCTCATTTCCCGCAACAGGGAGCTGTTGTGAACCCGCCCCCCATCGTCCTTCCTTGTACGCCATGGCTGACTGAGTAGTGAAAGTAAGACTATGTACAGGATCAACTGCTGATAGGTACTTTTGAGGAACGTAAAGGGAAAGTAAACAAGTGAAAGATCAGACGAAAGTAAGATAGATTCAGCATTAATATCGGTAATGAGGTATCCAACCAAATCCCATGGGTTAATCTGAATGCATATCTTAAAGTGCATTCCTCATAAAATGCATATGTTCTGACACATGGCATTTCCTGAATCTGTGCAGAGCTCTTTTGAACTGCATAGCATGCTTCGATCTCACAAGCACTATGTACAGTACCAGTCAAAAGTCTGGACACACCTGCTTTAAATGCATCCATCCATCCATCCATTATCCAACCGCCTATCCCACTGGGTGGCAGGGGGATCCGGAGCCTATCCCGGAAGCTATGGACACGAGGCAGGGAACAACTCAGGATGGGGGGCGAGCCCATCGCAGGGCACACTCACACACCATTCACTCACACATGCACACCTACACTGTATGGGCAATTTAGTAACCCCAATTAGCCTCAGCATGTCTTTGGACTGTGCATTCATCCCTATTTTAGCTATATGATTCACCAGATAGTAAAAGACCTCAAGGCAATTTAGTAATGCATATCATATATTAGAACAACCTGGAGAAATGTTCAACATCTCAAATTTTTCACAAATATATGCCACTCAGGTAACCTCGAGGTGCACGTATGGTCGTATTATTGTTGAAAACCAAATGATTTTCAATAGGTGTGTCCAGACTTTTGACTGATACTGCAGTGTAAGGATCTTTTCTGGAAGTTAATGTAAAAGCCTGACCATTTGGGGGCAGCACTGTTTTTTGTGTTGTGAACATTGCTGGCATTGGGGAATGAATGAAGCATGCTAAGAGAGTCAAAGAAGAGTCAAAAGAGAGTCAAACATTCTTCATTCCAGCTGCGTCAAAAGCACCGTTACAGAAGATGAGACATTTATTTACACAGTAGGGTATTTTCTATGCGAACAGCATGCAGAAAATCAGAGACTCTTCTAATTTTGACATGAGGTATTGCAGCTCATGACCGCTGTCACATCCACGTTGCCAGCGGGTGACCAGAAAGCAATTATAGCACCTCTGCTCCTGAGTACTGTCTTCAAGCTGCGTTAATCAAAAGGGTCTAATAACAAGCAGCACATGACCACGATTTTCCATCCTTAAACTCACTGAGACCACATCTTGGGCACAACTAACACTCGGCGTAACTACTACAGACGTGCCTGTTTACTTCAGAAGTAACATCCGAACTTCAATGTGCTGACGTGACAGTCTATACCTCTGATTTAGATCTTACCAAGGGTGGAGTCTGAGATCATGTGATATGTTAACAGGATCTATCTAGTGCAGAGGTCACCCACCTTTTTGAAACTGAGAGCTACTTCACGGGTACTGAGCCATACGAAGGGCTACCAGTTTGAAACGCCCTCCTAAACTTATCTAAACTTCATGTATAATAAACATGTTTTAAATGCTGTTTTTAGATATTGTCATATTCAAAACTATATAAATGCAAATGTGATTAAGGAAGAATAGCAACAGGATAACATTAAATTTTAGATGCTGCTCAATGGTGAGTTGTGCAGTTTTTAGAACAGGTCTGTGGGCGACTAATGCGGTCCTTGGGGGCATCCTGGTGCCCGTGGGCACCATGTTGGTGACCCCAGATCTAGTGTATGATGGAAGTCAGGATGAATTTCAGGCATGGCAATGGAAGTCAAAAATTCTTTAAAAAAAATTCCTAAGTGCCATCAACAAATACTGAGACGTCCTCCCTGAAGGTTATAATGAAATTATTCAAAAAATGTCAAGTAGAGGCATTATGGTGGACCTACATTTCTACAGAGCATCATTCAATTACAGGGACCATCAAGCAAATCACATAATGATCTCCTCAAATGAGTCATGATTATTAGCTGATTAAATATTATCATGGATGTGGTTCTCACACTGCAACCTAACAACCTTCAGCCCTATCTCAAGTGATCCGAAAGCAGAGGAAAAATCCTTTAAGTTTAAACGTGTTCACTGTAGCACATCAGAGCAAGATTTCCTTTAAACTTTGGGCACGATGTTTTAAATACCACATGTTGCTTGACAAGAGTACATCCTTGATGTACGTCCGTATGCAGGGTAATACAGCCAAGAGCATCTTGAAGAAGCAAATTGTAGATGGAGTTTGACGAGAGTGCCTCTTCAGGCCGATAACCTTTAAAAGAATAGAATTAGTCACATGTTAATCTTGTTTTGGTGTCATCAACATCTAATAATGGATCTGAGCATTGCGAATGCTGCAGGCCGTACCCTTTGTGCCCTCCACCAAGTGGGAATAAGCCAGGAGGCCCAATGTTCATTTGCCGTTAGACAACATGAATAAAGAGCTCAATTGCAAATTTCTCTCACTGATTACATAATAAGGACACAGACTCGTAATAAAGGGTATTTGTCAATGGATCGATTTCTATGATCCAATTTAAAAGAAAAGCTAGATATATCTGGCAGTTTGCAAGAATTTTGGGAGCATGATGTGGCCACAGAAAAGAAGCTGAGGATTGATGGACACAGCCAGGAATTTGCAAAAAAAGGGAAAATAAGGTAAAGCAAAATATTTGAATACTGGTGTTCAGGTTCTTACAGTCTTACACACGATCTGCTTGTGCTCACCTGTTACTCATTTGATAAAAAGCTGCAAAATGAAGAATTTCACTTACCATTTACAGAGATACAGAAACAGATCTATTTCTGTCTCTAAATATCACAAAACCTTTCAGGGATCATCTTCCACAGAGCCAGGGGCGTCAGAAGCATTTTGAATGTGGGGGGGATACACTGGCAGTGAACTAATATTTTAAGTTAAATGTGGGGGGGGGTCCAAATGAATAATTATGAAATGTGGGTGGGACACGTCCCCCTCAGATTTAATGGCAGTGACGCCCATGCACAGAGCAGATCAAGACCTTTGAAAATGACCTCGCGTCCATGTTTCTTCTAACCTCACCTCTGCTAGGGAAGTGATGTAACAGTCATATGGATCTCCTTGTGTGACTGAGTGTGTTGATTTATAATCCATGTAAACGACAAACACTTTCGAAGCGCATGGCAAAAACAGGAGTCAATGTCAGGGTTCCCTGACGATGAACAGGCACATCCCTGTAAAAGTCATTTTGATGTGTTCTATCTGAAAACGGCATTAAGAAATATATATTTTTTTAAAACAAAAAAAAAATACCCAGATGTCAATTTGGTATAGCAATGAGCACAATATGATGCAGGCAACACATTTCCACGACAGGACAAAGTAAGAGCCATAATAATAGATAATGAATTTAACGCTCGTAGCCTAGCGGTTAAATGTGCACGTGTGGGTTCTACTTCAAGGAAGAAAGCTGCTGTAAACTTATGGCAGGAATCCATAAATCCCCCAAAGCTTACATGAAATAGAGTCCGACCGACAGGCCGTGTCCAATAAAGATGTCAAATGGTGCTCCCTAAACCCGCAGAACCACAGAACAAGTCATTAATGGAAGCAAGCTGTCGGCCGGAACTAACGGGAGATTATTCACTTGGCTCTCACGTTCACAGCGTAAGCTCAGCGTCTTCACTTATTAGGTGTTTCGTGCCTTCAAGAAGTTCCTGTTCTCAAAATGCAAGCTTTTAACTGTTTGTAAATAACGGAATATCATGGTTATGGTGCAAAAGCAGAGGGCACTCGCGGGTCTAAGAGGATAACTTCTAGTAAATGTGCAGTCCATTAGAATTCATTTCAATGCATCTGGAAATGAACAGTCAAAACGTTCCAATAGTACAACTGCTTTTAGGAGTCAGTTCAGTTTCAGCAACGTCGAATATCCATAGTAAGTAGCTCTGGAATCAAACTATGGAATCGGTTCAGGCTTGTAGCTTACGCCTAAAGATTTCATCGCTGACCGCATGCTGCTGAACATAATCCAGCTGCTGTGCAAATTTAGGACTGAAAAAAGACTACTGGAAGATGGATGGACAGAAAGACTGAATTTTTACTCCAGTTATGTGTGATTCTGCTGCCCCCACTAGAGCATCAAAGGTACTGCGGCACAATATACATTTTTACCACCAAAAATGCATTCTTTCAATCAGTACATTTGATAGTGTCCCACATGATGCTCATCCTCATAGCTTTAAGATTGTTTAAAAGCAGATTAACATGTTTCAGACAGTTTATTTTAAAATGAGCCTAAAAGCAGAAATCATCCATTTGGCCGATAGAATTCAGGGTTTGTCTGAATCCTTGCAAAGTGGAACAGCATGGTTATGAGATACTGACTTCTCTTCTACTACTGAAGAGGATTTTTTCTGAAACATACCCGGATTTGTTGTGCTTTGGAAAACCTATTTCAACCGCTGAGATGTGCAGACAAATGACAAGACCCAATTTTTTGATAGCGAATGATGTGCTTTTCCACTATTTTATATTATGTTGTTATCAATAGCAGAAGGTGTGTTATGGGTCTGTTTAACCACAAGAGGGCAACCTCATCCACTTTACCGCTCAGTCTTGAAGCTTTAAACATTAGATGTGTGTGATTCTGTGTCGGTTGCCTAATTTGCACCTGTTCCCTGCCTGATCTCCGGTCTGTCTGGCAGAGACCAGCTAAAAATTCTGCCCCCCCTGACTAAATGCCCCCTTGGACCCGCTACTTGGGTTGACACTCTCAGTCTGAAGAAATACGGGTAGATATAATTTGCCAAGTGAGGGTCGTGTCTGATGGCAGATTTTGCCCCCCGAAAATGCCGGGGAATCCATACACCTCCGCCTTCTACTCATCTCCTGATCCACGGTCTCCCGTTTGTACTCATCTATCAATTGCTCTCTCACACCTAAGTCCTAGCAAAAATGAATACCCAGACTCAGGGTTTCCAGGACAAGGTAAGCGGTGCTCTCTGTGAACACGTTCTCAGTTTTTTGACTTTCGAAACTGGGGCACTTGGCAAAATCGGCGGCCAGCAAACACATTTCCATAAAAGGCACCCCGGCTCTGAGAGACGGCCCCCGCCAAAGCGTCCTGCAGCACCTGTACCCTCTTCCCGAATTAGAGCTGCCCTTCAAAACACCCGGCACTGGTTCGAGCTGTGCCACTCGCTGCCGGCTGGAGCCACGCTGTTACGAAGCAGACTGAGTTCATTCACAGAGACTGTCAGCAGATGTTAAAATATACAAAGCATATATCAAACAATGCTGCATGTCTCACACGGACTTCACATCTCAGGTGACAGACCCGTCTACTGTAACCTCACGTCGGGGGGGGGGGGGGGGGGGGTTCGATTTTGGCTATGGACGCGAGAGTGTGTTTCAAAATGCCAAAGTTGGCCATTAGATTTTAAATGAAAACAAAGTATTATTGCACGTA
>JAODLD010000056.1:2457138-2473032 GCA_026781065.1 Mormyrops boulengeri | reverse complement strand
TAGGTTCTCCCCAAATGAGCTTGATGGGCCGAATGGCCTCCTCTCGTTTGTAAATTTCTTATGTTCTTATGTTCTTACTAACCTGAACTAAATCTTAACAGTTGCTCTGGGACCTAGAGGTGCTGGTTTAGGTTACTTTCGCTTAATGTTGACCCGCAGTAAACGTGTTTATCCCTGCCCTGTGACCCATGTTACATGCGTTTACTATAAGGTTTTTCACATGCACCTATCTGGATGAGGATGACTGGTGTGGCCACGATCGTCCTGTTGCCCGAGTTTCCGGTGGATGGAAAAAGCCACCCATTTCTGAAGGCCAGTAGCTGCAGCCTGTGGACGTCGTCGTCTGGGCCGGAACCTGGCAGCTGGGAGAGCAGCGAGGCCGGCAGCTGAATAGACGCCTCCACCATGTTGTTCTAGCAAACGAGCGAGAGGGGAGTATCATAGGTACGTCATGTGGGCAAGTCCATTAACCATGGTAAGCTCAGTAAAATCTAAAAAAGAAGCTTTTGATTGAAACTAAGAAAGCATCTCTCTAAGGCCTGAGTGTTGGTACTGATGAAATTCAATCACTTTCGGCTCCTACTGTTCAGAACAAAGCCTGTGTTAGTCTTATTTTAAGACTAGGTTTATTTTACATGCTAATCTCTGCAACATCTAAAATAGGATTTACATTTATGTATATATATTTAGCAGGCACTTTTACCCAAAATGATACAAGCCATGCAGGTAGTACATCAAGGAGTCAACTAAGCATAAGTTCAGAAAGAAGGGATTTCCAGTGTAACCCCTTCATGTAACAAATGCAAAGTGCAAGGTAGCATTGGAATAGGAGCTATAAAATACACTACAAGCACATCAAGAAATTAATAAGAGAGCTAATCAATCAATGTCCAGTGCCCTCAAGAAAAAGCCACTATAGCCCACATTGTAGCCCCAAAAGTGCTACAATGGAGGCCAACAGACCTTGAGGGCTGCACTGGTATGGGTGCTGGTCACGTCGCACTTGAAGCTCAGCTGTTTGTCCAGGCTCCCGTCCGCTCCCGTCACATCCTGATCTGGAGCCACCTTCTGGAACAGCGTGCAGGTCATGCCATCGAAGCTGCTGGCTCGGAGAATGTGGGCCTCCAGGGCGATGTTACGGGAGGCCTGCAATGTCAAGCGTGTACCAGTGACCACACTGTGCACCCTATCATACCTCAGGCGACGTGAGATAGCTGTGATGCCTCTGGCTCTCTGCCAGCCTGGACTGTCTGATTCCTGATTTAACCTGACGCACCTGGTGGCCCTGGATCTTCTGCAGACACTCCACAACGCGGGAGCAGGCTCGCCCCTCCTGCTGGGCCAGTCGCAGCAGCTCCCTGTCCGCTAGCATCAGGTTACTGGTGATGTCCACCATCACATCCCCTAGCTGTGGGCATGCAAAGTGCACCGATGTCACATCACGTCAGTGCCGCTACAGTAGCAAAGGCTGCTGGGAAACATCACCGTCATTAAAGAATGACCATACAGCTGCAATGAACCCCTGCATAAAACCGGAAATATTAAAAATGTAGCCAGGGACATCTTCAGCAGCAACACTCTTGTCAAGCCTTGTTTAGTCTATTGGATAGCATTTTGAACACAATTCTTCTTATGTGAATTTTGTGTGCTGATAGCATGTGTCTCTATGTTTGTGGCCCTGAAAAGGACCCAAATCCTCCACATACACACCCCTAGCCCTATCCCTTGAGGTGCTGGTTGCATTGCACTTGAAGCTCAGCTGTTTGTCCAGGGCCCGGTTCACCTTAAGGCCACGAAGCTCACGCGTGGGCTCCGCCTTCCTTACCTCCTGAGACGAAACCATTCTCCTGCCCATCATGACAGCACCACATTTATGTGAACTACTGGATGCAGAAATACTGGAATACAGTGTGCCCCGTAACTCTGGGCAGTGTGGCCCCTGATTGGCTGCTAAGCCCTCGATGAGTGACGGCGCCCCCTGCATGTGCTCTCCTGTCAGTGCTGGTGTAGTTTGGCCGCTGGATTGAGGCCAGCTCTCTTGTCACAGCATGGTAGCCAGACAGTGGCCCGCTTGCTCCTGTGGTTTCCCACTGACATGCTATCTGTAACTGTCACTGTGATCTCACTGGGGATTAAATGCCACAAGGCCACTTTGTTCAGCCTCAGAGCAGCTGGACCATGAGTACAAAGGTGCAGTGCATTGTGGTATATCCTACAGTGGGCTGGAGGGGAGGGGTAGTAAGCCCATTTACATGAGGGTATATGGGACCACATCATGCTGAGACAGGAGGAATGGATGAGGGCTTTATTTGGGGGGCAGGACTGGGGGTGGGTGGAGCAGAAGCCATAAGACAGGGCCAATCACAGAGGAAAATTAAACGGGCATCAAGTTGGTGGAAAAGCTATTGGTTTTATTGGGGGTGGGGTTTCTCAGTAAGTGAAAAGGCAAAATAAATGTTATCATGGGAAGAAGATAGGGGAGACAAACATGGAGCTCCTCCAGAAAGCCAGCAGGGGGAGCCGTTCGTTGTTTCAGAAGAGTGAAGCTGTCCTCTGTGGCAGGGGAATTGGGTAGACAGTGAGAGAGCTAAGTATGTTTGATTGTGGTGTCAAGGGAGGTACAGGATAATGTCAGCTGGGAGGCAGTTAAAGAGGATTTAGCGTAGTATTTCAGCTGGTTGAGTGGCGGTAGTTAGTGGGGTAGTTTGGGAGCGCTAGGGTTACTCCTTGGTCATGTGACACAGCGGAGCCACATGCCTGAATCCCGAGTACCCCAGCTGTCTGAGGGCAGACAACTGATAAGCGGAGTGAGCCGCAGGTAATGACCCCTCTCAAGATCCATCATCTCCCTCCACCTGCTCGCCTGGGCCTTCATCTCCGAGAGCTAAGGGCAGATGGCTCCCTCAAAATCATTACCATGAAAAGAAGCGGTAAATTCAGCCTCTCCACACCACAGGGAGCAGCGGCATCGGAATCCGGGGTCAGGAACAGAAGGGTAATGACAAAATATGGCGTTTTACCATCTGCATGGAGGACAGCGAATCCATGCAGGTAAAACTCTCAAACTGTGATTTATCTGTTCTATACATCCTGAAGCCAGGCTATGCTACAGGAGCCAGAGTCTTACCTTAAAACTGCTCTGGGTTCTCTACTAATTATTCTGTATTTGATAAAAATCATACTTCTGAAATGGTGCATCAGAATTGCAGTATGAAGATCGCTATTTAACTTCACCTACTGACTATTCTTATCTCATTTTTTCAGCCGTATCCAAGTACATGTAGGGTTCCTCTACAGTCAAATGAAAATGGATGTTGTTCTGTTCATCACACCTTGCTAGAATCCCAGAAACTTCATTGAAACAGTGTCTCAACCCAAGTTTGAGGACCCAAGACCACAAGAACTGGGTCGAGAGCCAATGCCATACAACACTGAGAACTCATACCTTACATGTGGTCACGCAACAATAGTCACTCGTCAAAATATGGTTGACCAAGCCATCTTCAAGGAATCGTCAGCAGAACCCACCTCCTTGTATGTCCCAGCAAACTTGCCAAATTTCTCAATCATTTCAGCCACAAAGATGATATCCATCTTGTCGAAGAAGCTGGCAGCTTCCTCGGTATATACCAGCAGCTGCCTGGCGATGGTCCCTGCGTTGGTGAGGTTCAGGGGCATCTGAGGAAAATGACCAAGGATCTGTCCCTTGTCAAGGGATTGGCTGATGTACTGTATATACAGACATGAACTTTCTGTGCTCAGTGGAGCCCCTACTGGTAATAATCATCTACTAATCACTGGCCATAAAAGATGGGCCACAAAAATCTGGTTTTGCTACAGATTGTTGGTCTTTTGTCAGAAGCAAGTACATTGAAAACGAATTCACTTGGAAAGATGCAGTGAAGTGTAGAGGGTTTCTCACTGAGCGAACGCAAATTAGAGAAAATCCTCTGGCGCCAAGCTTCTCTTGGTGATCTGGATTTCCAGCCTTAAACAGCCCAGTTTTGAAGACCGTGTACGATCTTCGCATTTTTTCAAAGTAGGATTTCTGAAGTAGTATGAAAATGAACCATCTGCTCCTTTATGTGGTAAAATATGGGCATACATGCATTAACCTTAGACCTGAAAATGACACGGCATTTGCTCCTGTCAATAAAGAATACCTCAGTGAAATCCCGCAGCTCCTAATCAACCTTCACACTGCGGCTGTCGCATTGACAGGCGACTTGAGGGTGCGTTCAGTTGATCTCTGATGTCAGTGACTCTAGTCAGAGGAGGATTTCTGGGCGTAAGTCATCAAGGAGATGCTGAACTACAGAAACGCCTGATGGGCCCCACAGACCTCACTAAGTAAACCTACTGGGGGGGGTGGGCTCTGTGTTCGATTATCCAGGTTCACGTGATTGAACAACCACCCGAATTTGCTTTTCACCCGAACTTGATCATTGATCTTCACCCGATTGCATTGCATTGTTTACGAAGCAACGTATCAATCTTCTGCATACACCAGAGGCAAAAATTGTGCAAACACTTCCAATTTTTAGTGATTGCAGAACTTTATTTTACTGTTGTTGAAGTCACTTATATAATCATCCAGTGTATGATATTTGTAAAATATACATTTGATGATTAAACAAGTAACTGGAGCAACAGTTGAATAAAGTTCTGCAATCTCTAAAAATGGAAGTGTTTACACAATTTTGGCCAATAGTGTAGGTAGAGTGGGGCGTTTTAAGTCTTTCTTCCCATACAGTGATTTTATTTCAAATACGACCCTTAAAATGGCCTGAAAGCATCTGCAAGGAGTTCATACCTTGACAAGATAAGAGCTAGTAACTAAGCCACAAGGTTTTAGTTGGGCCTTGCCTTTGGCCGGCCTTCACTGAGATTCTCACACTGTGAAATGGACCAGAAGTAAAGGCATGCAAGCAGTTAGCTGTAACCTGGTTGATGATAAAGAGCACACGGGTGATGTCCTTCAGGTACTGGCAGCTTGAGTAGTTGCCCTGGGCCCAGATGCCGTCCCGCTCACACCGCCGCCAGGCCCTGTGCTCCTCTCCAGGGAAGCTGCTGTAGATGCCGATTCCTGAGCTCACCTGGCTGCAGGGCAGATAGGCTGTTATCCCAGCCAGAGTCCACGGCCACCTGGAAAACAACAATAACCCTAATTTACCCTGCGGCCGAGAGCTCCATGCGTTCTGCTGTTTACAGTGCTCACAGAAAGTCTTTGGCCTGCATGCCTAACTCAGGGAAAACTTCACAAGTGTTTTGGGTTTTATAAATATATATATATGACGATCTTAATGAATGAAAATGTCTGTGAGGAAGGAATGTGCACATATGTTACCCGTTGCTTGTTAATAGACTTTTGTAGTGAAACCAGTAAACCTGCAACATTTTTACAGCAAGCGTCCCAAGAATGTATATTCATTGGGTAGCAGGGAGTTAAGCAGCAGACGTAATAGTAAATTGTGCAATGTGAAATATAATGGTGATTTGAAATCCCCACCTTAAAATTAAAAGTATGTTTAATTGGTTTTACGTCAGCAGCACGCAGAGATGTTCCTGGACCTCTGAGATAAAGGTCACAGGTTCTGCTACGCTTTCCATAAAAAATAACAAATGATATTGCAGTCCTGGACAGGAGAGATGGCCTAGCGATGTTTCACCAGTAGATGTCACTGATGAGCCAGCTAAGATAGAAGAAGTCGTGTCACATTTATAACAGGAAAGGTTAGATCAACAATAAACAACCTTACTGTTATTAAATACTTACTATGTAGCTGCCACGGCCATGTTAAAGACACACACGAGGACCCTCCATTGCACAAAACTGCAGCAGATGATAGAGTATTCGGATATTTCCGATAACATCAGTCCTTCCCTGACAACCCCGGACCCTCACCTGAACTTGCCCTTGTTGTTGGTCACTGTTTCAGGTGGGCAGTGCTCAGCAGACCTCTCCAGCACCACCACGTGGACGGCACGTGTGCTGTTCCCGCGCCGAGTGCTCACCAGGCACTCCCAGCTGCCCGTCGAGTCCGGCTGGACATTGGAGATGGTGAGCACGCTGCAGCCGGCAAAAAGAGAGAGAGATGGTGGGAGGGAGAGGAAAGAGAGAGAGGCTACTCAGTCAGACGCCGTACAGCGTTCATTATACCTCTCAAAACCAGCTGCCACTCTATTCCCAGGAGTGGTTCTCATGTTGGACCTTTCAGTAAGATATTCATCCTGAATCACTCCAGTAAAATGAGCAGCTCTTTAAATGGGTAAAACTTGAAATACCATATGCTGTAGAACAATAGCAAATAACTCAAAGAAACCCCAAGGCTTGATGGGAAACCTCCATTTTCCTACCTGGAGATGTAGGAGCAGCCTAATGTCCTCTCGATGGAGATGCCCTCAGTGGAACTGGCCTCCACCGCCTTCCCGTCCTGGAACCAGAGGACGCTCATGTCCTGGTCGACGTAAGAAGCCAGGCACCTGAACGGAAGGCTGTCGCCCTGGAACACGATCTGCCGCTGGGATGGAATCATCTGGAAGGAAGGCAGCTCCAGAGGGGCGTCTGGGATTGGGAAGGGTGTTGCCCTTGTTACCGCAGCGAAAACCACTAAAGCTTTTCAACGAACGAGCAGCTTCTGGCCATTAAAGCACATCATTAATGACCCCCACCTACTGTAGGACACAAGCATGCTCTTCCACCAGCTGCAGAAAAGTTATGCTGAAAGTAAGTATCCGATGCCCAAACCCCCAACAAAACAGTATTTTACCGTATTCTGCTCAGGATCAAAGATGAATGGACTCTTAATGAGAGCAATGCAAATGTGACATTTAATTCTTCTTTAAAATATATTCTAAACATAAATACATGAAAAAAACACAAAAATGTATATGATGGTTTGTTCAAAAGAAAAGATAAATTGTTAGGGGATGAATCCTTTGCAAATATCACATTTAAATACTAATGTCTGCTGAATGAAAAACTAATTTTTCCATAGAGTTTAATTACCAAAACTGTAGCATAAACACTGTAACCCTAACCCAGAAGCCTAAGCCTAACCGAGAAGCCTAAGCCTAACCCAGAAGCCTAAAGCGAGCACTAACCCCGCAACCTAACCCTGACACATAATCCTAACCCTTATCCAACAGTTTAACCCTCAGCCTAACTCCGCAGTCTAACCGTAACCCAGCAGCCTAAAACTAACCTCTAAACCAGCAGCCTAACCCTGAACCTAGCCTATGCCCTAAACCCTAACCCTATCCCAGCAGCCTAAACCTAACCTTAAGCCAATAGCACAAAGATCTGACTTGTCAGGCTATATTGTTACAATTAGTAAATACCCCAGCTTGCTCGTTTTTTGATAATTGACAGCAGGCCAGTCCTTTCCCAGCCAATCAGATACATAGTTAGGTATGTCTTACCACAGGTAAGGCGATCCGGCTGGAGGGAAGACAGGGGCCGGCCCCGCAGGAGACGCGGGTATGAGCAGCGGGTGTCCCTTATGGTGACAGCCCTGTCCCTGGCCCAGCGCAGCAACCACAGCAGGCTGCAGTCACACAGGAGGTAGGGCGTCTGAAGCTCCCTGCGGGATGAGGGTCACACAGAGTGCAGGTTCGGCAGGGCACTAAGACCTGCTGATGGAGCCTACCTTAAAATCTATGTCCTGCTGCTGGGGTGCCTGTTCACCCAAAAGCACTCCTAGATCCTCGAATGAAAACCCATTCACTCTACATTTACCAAGTTCACCGATGAAGCTTTAGCTGATACTGTATTTAAAAACCTCCGTTCCTGTGTAATTTTGGCTTAATCAGATCTTCATCTAGCCTTGGTACCAGAGAATTTTACTCACAGAAAAATCACTTTCAGCATTGTTATTAAACACAGTAACCATAATTCATGGTTGGGATGATGAAACTTCAGTGCTTGGTGTCAGCCAAACATGGTTCCTGTTTATGCCAAAGGTCAAACTGTATCTACTGTATCTTTAACAAGTTTGAGATGAGAAGCTATCTTCTTTGGCTTCCTCCCCACTCTCCTCCCATGAATAATACCCTTGCTCAGTATTTCTCCTACAGTGGGTTCAGGAACATTGAAATTAGCCAAGAGGCCTCTGCAAATTCATCGCTGTTACCACGGGAAACTGAACCCCTGGAGGAATTTCTGTTCGACAACCACTTCTGGGAAAAGTAACAGCATGTCAGATTTTTTCCACTTTAGTCTCCATGGCTGACTGGGGATTGATGGAGTCCGAAGGGCTTTATAATGCTTTTCATTCTCATAAGCTCTTTTTGACAGCTCTTTTTCTGACGTCCTCAAAAACCTCTTTTGATAATTCACATCCACAAACCCCCCGCCATGGGGAACAGGCTCTGATAATGACAAGTGTGTTTTCATAAGGAGGGGCATAACTCATACCCGATTGTCACTGATTGGAATAACCAATTCAAATTATTCCCTTAATACAGATCAAAGTTCTCTGGGAGTTTCACATACTTTTTTTCCCAGCTAACAAACAAGAACATTGCATCATCTTGTTCAACAAACACAATCAGTCCTCCATCCTCACAAGCCGGAATGCGCGTGATTTCGACGGGTTCGCAAACTTTCTCACATTGCAAGTGAAGTTTGTTAGCCAACAACAACACGGCGGAATGAAACTTACACCGACTTCAAAGACGCGAGCCTGTCAAAGGCTCCTGGGGAGAAAGACGCAAACAGATTCCCCGAGAGATTTCTGAAAGGCAGAAATTCAGAATCAAATTAAAAAAGGCCTTGTTTTGGCCCCTTAATGAATGGCTGACCTACAGTACTTAAAAAAGTTAATTACTTCACACTGTATGGGGGCAGTGTAATGAAACAAGAATGATGTGCATCTAATACCATCTCCAGGAGAGATTCTGAGTTTTTATTTCATTTTATGGGGCCCAGTGTAATAGCAATTAAAGAGCTGGTCTCATAAGTAAAAGGTCACAGTATTGTATCCCCAGCATGACTGTTCTGCCCTGCGGTCTTGTGAATATTTATTCTGGATAGTATAAAATATAGGTGTGATTCTACAGGCTGCTAAACCTAAAAATAAATGATGTCATAAATGACCAAGTGTTACTCCAGACAAACTGTGTTATGAGTCAGTAAATTCGAATTACTCACAATCTAACAAGACCTGGGAGATCGGCAAACATGTCCACGTGTAGGCAGCCAAGTCTATTGTTCGACAAGTCTCTGGAAGGGGGAAAGAAGACAGGAGGTTATATTTCCTAAAAAAATCCAAATTAAAGCATGCTATTTCCTGCCCTGTGCCTCTTGGATAGGCTCCAGGATCACAAGGCACATGACCTCTCATGGAAAATCACTTGCTAACTCTATGTGAGGAAATCCCAGATCGTACAGTTTTATACCCTCCCGAGATCCAGGGAGTTTTTTTTTAATATTGGTTAAAATTTTAATTTGATAGGAAGACGAAGTTGGCAAGGTCACATGCCCACATATGTGCTGTTATCTTGAAACCCCTAAATGTCACTTTTAAGGAACAACAGAATTAATAGAATTGCATGCATAGTCCAAGATATATCAGCAAAAACATCATTTCCTGTACGGAGGACAAAAATAAATGACTGGATTTCAAGATGATAGGCATATTCCATGTAGAATTTCCTATGCAGGGAATAAGAATATTAAATGATATGTCTGTACTATAATGTGGACATGAAAAATACATTTGCTTTAACTGAAGCACTTCAACACCCTACTTAAACTATCGTAAATGTAAATGTAACTCAAATAACAGCTAAACGCTCGTGAAAATGTTTCACTCAACTTCCTGCCTTCAGGCTTAAGATGAACTAGTTGTGATGAACATTGTAAACATCAAAGGCAATTAATCTACTTCTGACCCTAGATTCTGGGAAAAAAAAATCTCAGTCAACTACAGCCTTATCAGCGATTACCGAGAGCCCAGCTTGGCAAACATACGAACGCATACTGCGATATGGATCTTGATGCATTACAAAATTCATAATAATTAGCGAAATGGAGAGATACTCAAGAAATACACTTTGGAGTACAATACAAAGTTCCATTACTAATCACCTACTTCCTCCAAGCCAAACAAACAGACATCATACTGCACTATCAACATCTTTGCATATATGCGCCTGTCTTTGGCATACCAGGGGTTAATTGGGCCTCTCTTGCCAACTGCCAACGCATAGCCCTAACACTCAAGGCATGAATGCTTCTCCTTGTTTTGTTTTGTCTTCAAAACTTCCAAGGTAGTAACTGACTAAGAGCAGCTGTCCCTCTCGCTGCTTTTCTAAACATTTCTGAGGAAGGGTAGCCCAACGTCTTCTGTTTGCTGGGCCTCACCTACTCACGCCCAGCTCGATGCTTTATTAACGAGGCATAGCACATGCAGAAATGGAGCAGAAAAAGGCAAACTCCCCAAGTCTCCATCGCCTTCATTTGTGCCTTTTACCCTAAAAGTAACATAGTTTTTTCGCACCACCAGACGAAGAAAGAAAAAGGTGCATAGAATAGGTCATGACCACAAAACAAGAAGATGCAGATGAGCACTAGGGGCAGCCTGGTCTTCAGGCTTGGCCTGAAGGTATGAGACTTATCATAAGGTATGATTCCTTATCCATTACCTATTGCAGTTGTTTACAAAACTCAGTGTTTACACCTTAACATATCTACCTATTAAACTCTGCACTTTTTTTGAAGATTTTGAAGATTTTTTTGACTTTTTTTGTGTGAATGTGTGTGTATGTATGTATGTATGTATATATACATATATATATATATATATATATATATATCTTATTCCATTTCTTATTTTATAATGTTCATATTTATTAGTATATTATTGTATTATTCCATTCCATAATTCTATTTTAAACTTGTTGCACCAGCTACAGGAGTCACAAGACGTATATGTTTGCCACTGTATACTATAATCACAATAAACCTGAACTGAATCCAACTGAATCGAACTGACTTGTTTCCAAGGAGGCCAGCGTTCCTGAGAATGCCGCTTCCAAAAACAGGATGACACACATAAGGTGCATCTCACCCTCTATGATCACTGATTGAGGTGCATCTCACCCTCCATGCATCACTGATTAAGGTGCATCTCACCCTTCATGCATCACTGGTTAAAGTGCATCTCACCCTCCATGCATCGCTGATTAAGGTGCATCTCACCCTCTATGCATCACTGGTTAAGGTGCATCTCACCTTCCATGCATCACTGATTAAGGTGCATATCACCCTCTATGCTTCACTGATTAAGGTGCATCTCACGCTTGATCACTGATTAAGAAAGCACAACTCCTGTCTCTTCATGGAAACCAATCATGGGATTTTCAAAAATGTAAAACTGCTAAAAGATTCAAATAAACACCGTGTTTCAGAGGCACAAACCTAACCACGGGACAAAGGAGCATCACTCGCACTATAAAATAACTGTGTATTACAACTGAATCGCGTTAACCACTGAATGACAGAAACCAAATGTTTAAAGCTGGGCACTTGGGAAAAAGAGCGTACGTACAGAGCTGATCTTTGTAAGGACTAAAGTAATTAGGACAGCATGTTCTCTGGAAGGCCAAATGGTACCTTCATCGCCGTCAGGCAAATCCCGAACTGCGTTCACTGGTGAGTGCAGAGTACAGACATTTTGGATTAACCTTGAGGTCACAGGCAAGAAGCTCCTATTGACTATTATCAATGCACTCAGACCATCACATTAATGTCTGCAATGAACTTCACTTGAGGGGTAAACTCATAAACCCTGTCTGAGAATTTTTATTTTAAGTTTTATATAACAGAAGGAAATCTCAAAAAAGGTTTTGAATTAGTTTTCACTACTTAGAAATAGCCTATTTTTCAATATTTACAATTAGCCGTTGTGTTTACTACATTTTTTTTTTTGCTAATTTATTCAACTGGATGTTTCACTGGTGTTATTTGGATGCTTATCTTGTTCGAGAGTCCTAGTGAAGTGCCCCCTCTCTGGGATGCGAACCGGTGAGAACCAGTATGAACCGGAGAGAAGAGGGTCAAATCTGTCGGCTACTGACAGTGTTTCTCCCATGATGATTAATTTCACTTTTATTAAAAGGCTTTAAAACAGAAAAGGGTACGAAATGTTACTATTAACCAGACTAAAGGTCAGGCTCTACTCTGGACAGTGACACCATTACCGCTGCACGACATTTCCGTGATTCCAGCAGCCGACTTCTACCTGCACTTAGAGTCACGCTCACCCAGAGACACACTCGCAGGTGATGACAGGTTGCGTTATAACATCGCTCCCTCGATTTAAGGAGTCCGATCTCAGCCGGGGGTACGGGTCGCCGGTTCAGGCAGCTAATTACACCTTCTGTTCCAGTGCTGGGGGGTTGAGCATGCGGGGCACGTTGATGGTGCCAGCTCTGTCCCTGGCCGCTTGTACACTTTCCTCTACCGAACTTGGGGCTTCTAGCTCCGCCTTCCTAATGCCAAGGGGTCGCATGGCAGGGACCCCAAATTTTGCCCCTATGGAAAGCGAAGAGCTGCGGCAAATCATTAATATCTGGCTCCTGGGCATTTATAAATACAATAATATGAAATAATCCAAACATTTGCCAACCTCGAAAGAAGACAAACCTAAATGCTTCTTCCTGGGGGTGCATACAGGGGCGGGGTCACAGTAGCATTGACCACAACTGAAAGCTTATTGGCCTATAGAGTGCCCTCTTCCCTGTCACTCATCGATTCAAACACGCCGTTGGCCAATGATATGTTCAGCCCCTCTGTATGAATTATGGTCCCTCTTATGCACCCCTCACCCTAAAAAAGTCTAGAATCGCCCTCACCCCCCACTCCATCTAAGGAGGCAGGAATAAGCAGGAGAGCCGGTTACTAAAGGCTGTAAGGGGTTCAGTTGGCCAGTGAGGTTGGTGACACCTCAAAGAATGGTGAGAAGAGACAGGCGTGGAACTCGAGATGACGACAATGGAGAAGCTTGAAGGAGAAGGCCTCGATCTCCATGAAAAGACAAAGGCACCCCTCCCTTCCTCACAATATTGCAGTTCTTGGTATATTCAGTTTTCTGTTGTGCCCCTAAATACATGAAAAGCTTTTCATATGTATTTCAAATAAATTGTCTATTCTGTGTATGTGTGTGTGTATATTATTATATTATATATAAGCAGAGGCGGCCCAAGGCATAAGCCAATTAAACTGCTTAGAGCCCAGTGACCACCAGGGGGCCCCCTCCATCTAATCAGCCTGTCAGAATGGGAAGGAAAACAACAAATAATTACGTTAATCAAAATTGTCTTAGGGCCCCGAAAAGGGAGGTCCTGCCTGCAAGAAAAAAAGCATACTAGAAACATTGGCCTTTGGTCGCCGCAGCAATCAGGCAGAAATTCACAAGCGTCAACTGAGACGGCGCTTTTTCAGTGACCTAATGAAGAGGTGACACGTGGGGCCACATCTGCCCGGCGACGACCTCCGAAGGAGAGGCTGTTCGATCAGTCAAAAGAGCCAACTGCCAGCTGCCAGAATCTTCCTGAAATATGAATATATCACGGGCCAAGACATTTCTGTCAGCGGTAAAAGAGACGAGGGAAACAGCCCAGTGTCACAGGTTGCTGCGGTGGCCACTTTCCGCCAAGGTCCGTCATATTATCTTTACTTGGCAGAATCAGAGCTTGCCAGTGATTTAACCTCCTCCCACGGCAAAAACCGGTTTGTCCGGAATACTTACAGCCTCTTCAGTGCCAGGAGTCCAGCGAACGCCCCCGGCTCGATGTGACTGATGAGGTTATTCCCAATATCTCTGTGGAACACGGAGAATGCAACATCAGGACCCGATCGACGTGACACAGCATAAACCGTTAACCTTATCCTCCATGTCAGGAATTCTTTCGGTGCTATTGTTTGTGAAGCAAATATACACACACACACAAAGGTAATCACATGACGTACATGTCCTACAGGGAATCTAGTTATTTATGAAAGCAATATGAGCATGATTAGGGGTGTAGTATTACCATGGTCCACGAATACCAGCGGCGTTCACCACCAAGCAAACCACACATTTGCTGCCCCCCGTTGGCCACAAACAGTCACTGCAGCAGTTTTTCCCAGCCTTTATTCCACCACAACTCACTTGTCATAAGGTAATTATCCCATAGCACACCTCTGATTAACATATAATACTAAGTGTCTTGTACCTATAACATGTATCACATTGCTCTTAACCTGTTGGTTCAGGATCAAATACATTTTCTGAAATTTCCCTTTTCAAAAATTTGTCCATGATTTTGTCTTTTTACAACAGGGGCGGTTTGAAAATTGTCAAAAACACGTACATGAACAGGTGCCAAATGTACAGTAGGGCAGTCTAATTCTCAGCAGCATTTGATTACGTGACAAGTGCGCTTAAAACTAATTGGACAATTAAAGTAATAGAAAGGCGCTTATACACAAAGCTTTGTCTAAGCCACTTGAAGTACATCCATAATTTATCTACACACACACACACACACACGCACTGCCGCCTCACACCACTGGGACCTGGGATCGAGTTTCCGCCAGGGTTCCTCATGTGTTCTCCCCATGTTGTTTAGTCTAACAGGGCAGATGCTTAGGTACCCCTAGCCCCCCGCCCCCCCCACATGTGTTTGCTACACTGGAGGGGGTGAGGGGCTACAAAGTGACATTTTGTGTGGACCCCCACAAACAACAAACCCACCCTCACTTGCAAAATGATCAAACTGGCTCATAAAACATGAAATAGCAGTGAGGGTAGAGAGAGAGGGAGACGGCTGAACTGTCTGTAACACTTTTGTCCTAATTGGCTGGCAATCACGTAAAGTGCCGGAGGGGATTCCCGGTGGACACGCTGCATTATTGGCCCGACTGAACGTCTGCCAGCGTTCACAGGCTCACACGAGAATGGGAGGGGCTTTTAAGCTCGACTGTCATTGATTCATTTATGCCATCTGGCCGTCCTTCGTGAGCCCCGGCGCTTCTCATTGGCTGTTCTCTCCTGCGAAAGAGTGACATCAGTAGCTATTGCCTAACTAGACATAGACTCAAAGAGAACTTCACGACTCATTGTGGCAGCCAGAGAGCCAAGGTTTCAAGGTCCAGAAACAGTACATACATTGGCATGCTTTTTCTGTGTGAGCTGGGGCTCTGCACCTGTGATCAGAAGGTCACCGGTTCAAATACTAGTGTCAACTGACTGGTTTCACCATTGGGCCCTTGAGCGAGGCCCTTACCCCCCCAATTGCTCCAGACACTGACTGGCTTTGCCTTCTCAAAATGCCGGTCTCTTTGGATATCAGTGTTTGGTAAAACAAAAGTAATTTATTCTGATCCATTTACATGACCTTTGTGTAACCCATCACCTCTAAAGGCTGACTGCAGGACGATCATCTCTCCCCTGCTCCAAATGAGCCATACCATTGATTTATTTGCTTGTTGGTTTGTTGACACTGGAAGAAAGCACCATTTTCCCACATTTTAGCAAGGGACACTGCACCGAGACTGTGTCTATCAATCTCAGAGATTTACTATGATGCACGCTAGATTGCTGCTAGGGGGACTGACGAATGTTTGACCCCCTCGGGGTTACGGAAGGCCCCATAGTGATGCAGCCTCAGGACAGGGAAGGCGTGAGTTTGACAGCCATTCCTACACCTCTCCGCGTATCATCCTAACAGTTGTGGCCAGGATTGCACTGGCCATCTGGCATACCAGGCATTTTCCCAGTGGGGCGATGGGTGTATGGGCTGGCACACCCACCCCACTTGGCGAGATCCCTCCTGGGGGGGGGGGGGGGGGGGGGGGGGGGGGGGGGGGGGGGGGGGGGGGGGGGGGGGGGGGGGGGGGGGGGG
>JAODLD010000056.1:2437716-2455269 GCA_026781065.1 Mormyrops boulengeri | reverse complement strand
TATCGTAACAACCAACGATTTATACAGGAAAATAATGACTATTAACAAGGTTGCCCAAACTTTTGCATCCCACTGTAGAAGGGACTGGCTGTAGACTGGAGTTCCCCAAACTTGGGAACTGAATCCTTCTTCAGGAGCGGATCACCATGGTTTAAGTCTCACTGCAGCGGAGGGTCACACCTAAAGTCAGATGGATCTTCTTGATCTCATCTCCTGTGATTCTGCTGACTTGCCTGTTATTCCATTTGTCTAACCAAAATCTATGGTTTAATCACTGCCAGAGGTCCAGGATTAAACCCCAGTTTTCAAAACCATCCAACCGTTGTCTTTACCCTCCCTCAACTTGCTCTTTGTAGCGTAAGCTGTCCGCGAAGGGCAGCCACCCGTAGGAACTGGGGGTTACGGGCCGTGCTCAAGGACCCGCAGATGTGCTGAGGCTTTTGTTGGACTTTTGGGAATGTGTGTGGCTGAATATTCCATGAGGCTATCGCAAGCTGACATCATTCCAAGGAATGCCTGCTCAGAAACAGTTTATGTTTCTCTCAACTCAATGTGAAGGTGACTGAGACAGGAACAGATCCACTGACAAACACGTTCTGTCCTCAGAGAAAAGACTATCGTTCAAGACAACATCAATTCTCAATCACGTAATCGTAAAAACTAATTTCAAACCTTTGTTAATAAAAGCAACACTTAATTTCAATCTACAAAGATTTCATTCAGCATTGAGTTCCTCTGGACCCATGAGCACATTTTTGTAAAGCAATGCTATCAAAAATGGTCTCCACCCATGATTGCCCCCTATTGGTGCTTAAGTGAAATGCATTTACAGACAGTTAGACATGTGATCATTGTACTAGAAGGGCATCCTGTGAGTGAAAAACAAGGATGATGTGTTTCCAGTGCTGAAAGCCATCCCTCCAAGCTAAAAAAGCAACTTCTGTAATCCATCACACCCACACGGTGCCTAGTAGCCGCACTCTCCCATACCAGACCTCCCATTCCTTTATTGATAACGTCAGACATCCATGGGGAAATATCTGGCCTGGCACAACCCCCCCCCCCCATCCATTAAAGGACAGCCTCAAAAGAGATGGAGTACTATAGTTCTATTCTGACATTCTCTATGTACTCAAAGGGCTACAATAAAGGGCATCCTGAAATCAAGTACAATCTATCCTGGGCAACAATAACAGATCTTTCACTGGAGTACACTCGTTGATCACCCTCTCACAGATCTCCACACTAGTGCCCCAACGGCACCGTACACTGTAGTGCTTAGCCTGATGGGTAAAATTACTTGCAAGCAACACCATGTATAACAGTGTACGTGTCAAATAAAGAATCTTGAATCTTCCAACAGACAAGGCCTTAAGGGACAGACCACATATCTCAAGACCACAGATTTATATACGGTCTGCATAATGACTGTCAAACTAGATGGGGTTTTGAGCTGCCCTGACCAGACCATCTCATCCCTTCTACCACAAATTCCAAGCGCTTCAGGAAACAAAGTGTCTGACAGCTGCAGCTCCCAGATTCTTTCTATAAATCCGAGTCAACTGTTCCATGGGGAATGGAGACTCGCAGCTGTGAGGGACAGGCCGACCATCCAGCAACAACAGCATCCACACTCAGGGCATCGACTGGTCGTCTTATCAACCATATACGGCACCATGCAGTACCAAT
This sequence comes from Mormyrops boulengeri, assembly GCA_026781065.1. Taxonomy (NCBI): domain Eukaryota; kingdom Metazoa; phylum Chordata; class Actinopteri; order Osteoglossiformes; family Mormyridae; genus Mormyrops; species Mormyrops boulengeri. The sequence continues at coordinate 2,453,580 of JAODLD010000056.1, read as the reverse complement.
CAAGAGTCTGGACGCACCTATTTTTAATGCTTTTGTCTCTACTCTAGCTATGTTTTTCAACTTATAGGCCTCGAGGCAATGAAGTAATACATATCAAATATTGCAACAACTGACAGAAGTGTTCAACATCTCAAAACATTCTCATTTTTTAGACACTTCAAGATAGCCTTCTTCTGCTTCGATGACGGCATTGCAGGCTCCTGGCATTCTTTCAACCAGCTTCCAGATGTCGCCACCTGGAATGCTTCAACAGTCCTGAAGGAGCTTCCACAAGTTCTGGGCACTACCTTGTTGACTAAGTTGACTACCTTGTTCTGTCACGGCACTCCATCTCTTTCCTTGTTTGCAAGAAAACATTTGCTACATAACCTCGAGATGTGCTTACTGTCATTATCTTATTAAAAAACAAATGATTTTCAAGAGGTGTGATCAGACTTTTGACTGGTACTGTACATAACACTCTTCGCAGGATCTATTGTGGAAAAAATCATTCAGTCAATCCTTTTGCCATTAGAATGCTGTTAAGCTCAGCAGGTGAGGGATTTCTGTCTGTCTGGAATGTTGTGGGTTCAAATCTCAGCAAAGCCAGCAAAGTAATCGTATCACAGCTGGGTCCTTGAGCAAGGTGCTTAACCCCAGCTCCTCCAGGGGTGCTGGGTGTTGGCTGAACCTGTCATATGTTTCTGTTTCTGTCATGGAGGGAAAGACAGGATATGTGAAAATGGCCCAATTTCCCCACATGGATGAATAAAGTACTGCTTTTCTAAGGTAAATAAGAGTGTGAGATAACTGTTTAATATCGACTTTGCTGCAGATCTTGGTAACTAGGCAGCCGCGTGCAATGTCAGTTTGAATCTCTTAGACAACAAGCCCATGCCCACATCCTGAAAAACATCTATAAAGAAAATCTATATTTGTCTAGCAGTCCAGAAAATATCTACAGAAGTGTTAGTCTGATATTATGGCTTTGTGTGTATGGTGGCTACTCTAAGTTATGGCACAAACATTATAACAACGTTTGTCAGTGTGTCTGTAATACCTGTATACCTGTAATACCTGTTCATATCTGTATGCTATTCGTACCATCCTAAACAGCGCCCCCTAGCTCACAGTGAAAGGAACTGTGCTTGTACACAAACTTAGACACTACGGTAAATGATTCCCAATGTATCGCAACAGAATAGCCTTCAGCATCATTTTTCCTGCAGTTTAAGACTTGCTGTTTCGCGCGTTGACATAACTGCTCTGTTTATAAAGCGTCCCTGACTCATCTTCGGCTTGTTATACCACTCCTGTGTCCGAAAAGGAGTGTTGGAACCCCTTACCACAAGCTAGGTCAAGGAATCATCCCTACTGTTCACACTTTCTGAGGTGTCGTCTCTTGCCATTCCAACAGAGAGATGCGAACCATTAACTTCACGCCTGCCAGTCACATAACAGGTTAATGCCGGAATGTACCCTCTGGAGGCTCCACAAAATAAGAAACTAAAAGTAAACCTTTTTAAATATGTTCACATTTGGCGAAATAATACTTGGACTCAAAACAGGAAGCCTGAAGATATTACCGAAGAGAAGAAGCTGTGTATGCAAGTCAAAGATCACCAACACTCCTCATGCTACTCGACTTTAGATGACATTGAATTTTATGAAAATCGGAACAGATTCTGAACAACCACTTTACCCAAGGCCATAAATTATAGAGGGATGGGGGGGTTGTAACCCCCCAATAATCAAAACCCTCCAATACAACCCCCCCCCCCCCATGATCAACCCAAAATTATTGACTTTATTCATTCAAACATAATGAGCACCACTTATGTTGTTGTTTTTCAAAGAGAGCCCTTTCTAAGTGACATTTACTTAGTAGACATTTTTATCCAAAGCAATGTACTTTTTTATTTTCCCTGGAGCAATTGGAGGTTAAGGGCCCTTCCTCAAGGGCCCTTCCTCAAGGGCCCAACAGTGCAATCATTCTGTAAACTCTGAGATCTGAACTGGCGACCTTCCCGTCTCTGGCACAGCAGCGTAATCGGCTGTGTCACACACCGCGCCAGAGATGATCTCAGCAAAGTCCACTCTCCCTCACGGCATCATTTACTCCCCCCTAAACAGTGACACATAGTGACAGGCAGCGGCTCGCGCTCGAGACGGAGGCTAACAGAGGCTGCAGTCGGCGTGCAAACAATCATTTTTACACCGACCGTGTTCACAGGCAGCTGCGAAGCAGCGGCACTCAAAAGCCATCCTGCCAGCCTGGGTGTCAGCTGTCGGACCATCGTTTGATCTGCGGCCAATTTCCTGCTCCTCACAAGGGCACAGATGTAGCTCTCCCACCGCTCCACCTCCATCTCATGGCCCAAAATGAGTTCCTGTATTTATCTCTTTTAAATTTCGTCTGGATGCCATGGAAGTCAAACGTACTGTAATTTATAGGATTACAGCAGATGCCTGGAAAGGGCCAAAAGTAATGCCACTCGACAGCTGTCCTTCTCGTTCCTAATCGGACCATCAATCCATCAAAACTGCTCAGTAAAATGTATATGCTCTGTTTATATCCTTTATTTGTATGCTCTGTTTCCAACTGGAATTTCCAATGAGACACTATTTGTATGGAACGTGATGCACCAGCCACACAGGACAGAGACAAAAGTAAGCAATGCACCTTTATGGGGGGGGGACACACCAAAGCAATTTCCTGTCTTGTATATTAAAAAGATGGCCACCAGGGGCACAGGAACCAGGGGGGAGGGGGCGTGTACCCCCAATATTTCATTCTGATTCATTAATTTCCCCTAGTAAACAGACATTCGTATTTACATTAGTAACTTGTGCCCCCCCCCCCCCAAAAAAAAACCTCCCGAATATCAGACAAATCAAATATCGCAATATCGAACCTTTTCCTACACCATTGATGGCCACTGATTCTGGGCAAAGTTAGCAGACAAATTTCGCCACCGCTACCGTCTGACACGCTTTTAATGGGGGATAACAGTCCATGTAGAAAGTTACACGTCCCAACAGATTTCTCGTCATGAGCAAATATGGCGAGGAACACCTAGTCTACAACACGATTTATACTGATTGATTAGGCAAAACAGTAAGTTTCTGGTTAAAAGGGTACAAATTAATCCGAAAAGAAAACAGCTAATCACAGAATTTCCATGTTATTATAAAATGCTTAAGTAGACAAACGATTTCAGAATAAATGTCCCTATCAGTAACAACACAAATATGCTAAATTAACTATTTTATTGTAAACTTAAAACAGTGGAACTACAACACTGTTATCCATAGGCATAATAGTATTAATTTACAAAAATATAACTTTATACAGTTTAATTAAATAAGTAGACATCCAGATCAGACATTCTACATCAATATTGCCCACTGGATTTCCTATTGCCCACTTTTATAATGCCTGTGATTCCCTTGTAATTATTATTTCGCTCCATAGGAACAATACAGTGAGAAGTAACTCCAGTGAGTGTGGTACTTACAGTGTCACCGTGGTGTTGGGGAAGTCACCGGGAGGACGCACGCGCCGCAGGTCCATGCCTGTGCACACCACCCTCCTCTCCCGCGTGGGGCCAGACCACAACGTTCTCCCGACGTTTCTTCGACGTTCGCCATAGGTTTTGCAGTCGGATATAGATAATGCAGAACTATTGCTTCCAAGAAGGAGTAACGCAACAACGCACAACAACACAACAACCTTCATGTCTAAATTATACAATAAGATGTAAATCATATAACGGCACATATAAAGCAGAGAAAACGTTAAAATATAATATTCAAATTCACGAGGTTACAAATTGAGTAGAACAGACGACTCATGTCATTTTCGGTGCAATTGTCACCAAGACTGGAACATGCAGGTATTTTCCTTGAATCTCCTCCTCTGAATTTAGACTTTCTATACTGATGTGTACTAGTATTCCGCTGCGGGACAAATTCTCTTGACATAAAGCTTTATTTGTTGCATGAACCATTTTACACTGATTAAACGCAATATAAGTATAAGTACAGTGACAGGCTCTGCAGATCATACTCTGTCCACAAAACAGAAACGTGGTACCATGTGCGTGAAAGATAAATTCCCAGCATCGAGCAATGTTTTTGTGTTTCCAAGATTAAAACTTCATTCCACCAGCAAACTGCATCTTCGCGTTTAAAATTCTGTACGGATTTGAGGAAACCTGATCGCCGGAAACCAAACATGAAACTTTCCTATTGTCCACCGTATTTTTTTTATCACGCATAAAACTATTTACCCGTAAGTTCATTCGGTTTTATGAAAGATAATAAAAGAAGTGCATTCACATCACACTATTAAGAGCTTCGCATTTGCTTTAAGAGAAACGTAACAACTGTGCAGATTCTTGAAAAGCTTCTTGAAGTGGTTCAGTTTTCTACATACTTTGAATCCTTGATGCTTTTGTTCAAATGCACTTTCCGGCTTTTCGTAAAAATAGAAAAGAAAACAAAGTGTCTCATATGGAAAAGACAGAAATCCATATCTGGCACGAAGTTGTAAGTCGCCTCCCGGGTCTACGTGATGATCTCACGGGTTTCCCACTGAGAAACCCCGCTCCCTCCGGCCGATTCCAGGCTCCATGTTGTACTTCTGTTCCCTGACGTCAGGACTGACCACAAACACTTTCATTTTAACTGTTTAATTCTAATACAAACTCAATACTGTAATACACGTACCTACATATTTCCTAATTTCCCGACGTTAAGCCATTTAATGATGCATATAACGTTTCATTACAAGCCTGAATGTGCTCTAAATTTGATAATAATGCGCATTTGAAGCTGTTGGGTGGCATTTTGTAATAAATATATAAAAATATATCTTTATAGTTAGATTAAATTTTGATTTGCCTATAGGTTGTAGCAATTAATTAGCGATTGATATACAGTATAATATACATAATTTACTGTCACGTGAACTTAATGGCAATTGTTTCTCATTTTAAGTTGTATTCTTACGATAATTACGTACATGGGCGTGGTCAGGCCTATTTTAAGGCGGCTTTAGCCCCCTAAAATGTTCTTTAGCCCCCCCCCCCAAATAAATCTGCATTTATTGGTTTAAATCATTAATAGCTCTTTATATTATATATCTTTTCCATCCCCCCGCCACAGTAAATACTCAGCCCCCTATCCATTCATCTCTAACTACACCCCTGATTACATATGTATTGTAATTATAGTACTATTTATACATTGTAGGCTAGTTGTAATATTACGTTAACACTAATTCCATCTTTTTTCACATTTGATTGCGGAGGTGTGAAAAATAGAGAAGGTTGCAAGTTGAAGTTTTTGGGTGGACAGGGAGCTTTCAAGCATTTAGGGACGGCCAAGTCCTTTAGCCATTGGTGCAACATATGAACAAAGAGCTGCAGTTATTTTAAAACCCCCTTATCATAGTTACATGCAGTCATTTAACCTATTATGGTCAGGAATTCAGGGCAGGGACACCATCTACCACTTCGCCCCAGCAGTATATAGTCACAGTGCATGAATATAAGGATATTGTGCACTGGAACTGTCCAAGTCTAAAAATACCCCTGGGATACCCTCAAAAGCATGACTAAGTTGTGTGCTTTCATTGACATACCCCTGGGAAGAACAAGCTGAAGTCCTTTAGGCTAAAATCTTCAAGTCAAACCCCTATGAATGTGATCACCTAAAATGTTCTACGAAACTCACCTCAAGTCTAATACGTGACACAAAGATTTTACTTAAGAAGTCCCCAGGCTTAAGGAACTCCACAAGTAGGCAGGCACTGCATAACTTTACATGTCTTATTGTTATTTTGTTTGTTCTAGATTTCAAAGAAAAATGAACTTAAAATTCAAAAGTGTGCTTGGAAACCCTTCACGCAAAATTGCGACAGAATCCAGGCTTATAGGAAATCCTCTGAAATGTTATGAATACGTCACGCGGATTTAAATGCTTACCTGTTTACGGTAGAGCTGAACTGCACATCCTGACATACAGTCGCCTGATCCCCCTTTGGTCCTCGTACGCCTCAACCTCAAAGTCCCCTTACCTTTCAAAGGAAAATCTGAGACCTGGAGAGAAAAGGCACTGAGTGACAATTTAAGTTATATCCATGTTCTTGACATCTAATTGCATTGTGGGAAAGACAAGTCTGGGAGATGACAAAAAAGAATCACACCTCACAATACTGTCTGTTCCTCTGTAGTGATAAGTGAAATGCCAGCGTTTTCATGCACCTGAAAGGCTTTGTTAAAGAATAATGGTCTATTTTAGATGTTGAGCAGATTGCGGTAAAGCGCATGACGGGTATCTTTGAAACACCTCCGGCAAAATCTGCTGGAGCGCACGCAGACGTGAAGATGGGCCGACTCAGAAATCATAATAAAATCAAAGTGAAGTAGCAACACTCTGAATTTGCCGGATGATCAGCATCTACAAACCTATGCGTGCCTGTAGCTGATCTTTGGATATGAACCAGTAAATAAGTTCATCATTCATATGCGTTTTATTTAAAATTTGTGTATAATGCCAAAGTATATGTGCAGGGATTATCATGCATTTTTAAGCTTATTTATGAAAGCTGAAAAACAGATCTTTTGGTATATTGTGAAATAATGTCAGATTTACTGTAGGGTTTGTAGGATTTAATACTATAAATTATTACAGCACCTGGTCAAAGTTACCAGCGTATAGCTTTGGCACTAATAATTGTTGAGAGAATCACACTAATATTCTGTACATTGACGTTAACTGTGCTGTATGTGGAGTATTCTGCTCTGTTATTCGCCAGCTGGTTTAAGACACGCCCCTTCGCAAAGCCTATTGATTCCCACTGGGGTGAGAAAGACAGAAGGCAGCGATTCCGCCCACCACGGGCTTTGTGAAGGCCCATTTTGCCAATCACCAATGAATAGGTTTACGTTATTTTCCCTACACTGCATTGACAGGCCCTGATGACTGCTGCTTAAATCCTTGTCATCCATTACCATTCTTCACAACTGTCCAGCGCTCCATTTTGCAGTGAACAGGCGAGTCTGGTAGCATTTTTCTCGAGAAAGCATTTTAAGCCTTAAAATATTAAAATGCTCTCCCATGAAATTGATCATGCACTAGGGAGGCTGTGTAAGCGTTGCTGGGCCATATATCCGCTTCCAACTGATCCTACTGCTATTGGCCTTGCAGACAAATAGCTAGTTAATAAATTAGCAGCATGCTTTGGAGGCCGTGCTTAAACACTTGGAGAGCAGTTTGTAACTGCAGAAAAAAGTAACATTCGCTTGACAGCTTTAGTGTTTCAGACCTATGGATCGTATATCAAATAGGCGAGCACTCTGTTTACCCGCGGCAGATCAATATTTCGAAGCTGGCAGCTAACAAACCAAAGTAAAAAGATCATTTTAGCCAATAACAGTTTACACATGTCACTGTATATCATTCGCTCATGCTGGGAGCCCTGTGGGACGGACACGGCAGGAACGTGGCCAGTTTCAGAGCCTATGGGAAACAAGAAAACAGGATGTATGTCCCTAAAAAAGTCCTTATTTATTTGTTTGTTTGTATGTATCCCCACTTGTTCAATTCTGAAAAGCATTTTGTTCAAAGTGTCATGTGAAAATCGCTTTCACGTGTTTGCCTGTTTGACCTCCCATCTTCCACCAATAAAAAGGGCCCCTCAAAAGTCGCCCCCATATTATTGGACGACGCAGCTTCCTGGAGAAGCACAGATCTTTGCTTTGAGCATCAGAACATTTATCAGGAATCACAGAAAAATATGTTAATCATGGTTTTCTTGTAGCTTCTGTTTATAGCACCGTGCGGCTCTAAGGAGCTGGAAAGTATTAAGAAAATGTTTGATTTTATTATTTTTTTTATGAATTGTTAAACAGATGATGCACATCATGTCATTAATTACAAGCCTTACAATGGTTGTTATTGTCAGGTTAAATAAAAGGCTGTTGTACGTCACCAAAGGACATCCCCTTCGGGTTTCATAGTTTTGGCTTCCGCTGAAAGTTATAGTATAATTTCAGAGCATTAACATGCAGTTTGAGTGGCTGAAGGCAGTTTGAGCTTCAGACTACCTGAGGGAGAACGAAATGAAAATTAAATAATGACATGTAAAAACGATTCCCCTTCTTCAAACATGGGGTCATTCAGACATGAGCGAAGCTGAAGAATTTTCACGATAGTATTAATCCAGTCTTTTTAGATTTACGTGTCACCGTCTCTGTGAACCAACACAGAAAAGTCTAATTTGGCCATTGATTTGATTTTCGGAGAGTGCTTCATGCCTGGCATGCCCGCCATTGCACATTTTTATAAAAAGCAGACAAAAGTAAGACAAAATGCTGTTGCTGGGCCACTTTAAGGGACTTTGAACTAAGCGGAGAAATTTGATCCCATTCACTGTATTTCCATTCACCGTATAGCGGATTTATTTACGAGTTTTGTCTACTTTCAGGAGCCATTTACTTCTCTTTAAATTCCGAAATACAAAATATACCAGCAGCGTTTAATGATATTTTGAGCAGTGGTGCGAGAATGAGAACAGAATTTTGGTTTTAAGGGGATAAATGTGCCAAGTGGCAAATAAACAAACAAACAAACAAATAACATGCGTAATAACAACAATAAACATTTACTTGCAGAGCTGAAATGACATCCAGCCTGATACTGTATGTTTACAGCCCCACAATCAATGTAGCGAAACTCCCCAACACAGACATGGCTGCCAGATGTAATCTATCCAGCCAGCCATGTGCTGCCCCAGCCAGGAAGGGGGGGAGGGGGGCGGTGGTGCAGCTCTGTTACCCGATACCCCCGGGGCAGCTTCAGTTAAGCATTCAACCTGTAGCCCCTATGGTTCAGGCATAGGTATCTGATTGCCCCCATATTGCACAGGAAGGTACAATACTGCCCATTGTACCCCTACTGTAAATTGCACCCTTTTTCATTGTCGTAGCCAAATAATGTGTGGGTCGGAACTGAGTTGAGGTGTATGGAGAAACAGTCCAATTGGGGGTGTCGTGTTCAGTGGCGGTCGAAGCCCATGTAGCGCTCTAGGCCCCTCCCCCTGGGAACTGGCCACGCCTCCAGGGAACTAGTCACACACCCTCCCCGGGAACTGGCCACGCCCCCTTCATGGGGGAACTGGTCAATTTTGTCAATCTAGCCGTAGTGAAAACAATTAAATAATAACAATAATACCTGTATCATGATTTTGAAAAAACCTATACTGGGGGGACTGGCATGGAAATGGTGAAAGTTGTCAACCAGAAATGGGGGGGGGGGGCGCCCCCTTCAAAGTTGCTGCCCAGGTGGGCGATTTCTCATTTTGTCCATGCCAGGATCCGCCACTGGTTGTATTTCAGGCAGCCCAGCTCCAGCGTCCTGGCATGAGCTGCTTCTCCAGGGCGTGGTCTCGGTGCCGTCGCCGGTGGTCTCTCTCCCACCCCCACCGCGGCCCAGGAACGCCCCCTTTCCCGGTCATTTAGCTTCTGGGCCTGGTGCAGGCAGCGCTCCCTCTGGGATGTCTGAAAGGTGAGAGAGAAGCTATGAAAAGTAATTTCGGCACTGACGGTTCTCCCCGGGGGGGGGGCCCCCTCTGTCAGCCTCTCGCTTCGCACTCTGACAGATTGAAAGCCTCTGAGTAGCAGGCCTCTCCCAGCCTACAGGGGACTCAAATTGATTGCGGGGCCATGAAAGGAGCTGTGAAAAGGGGATTTCTGTGGGCGACCCCTTTAGCCGATGGGCTGAAACGACACGGCGAGGATGCGGCACCACAGCCGGAAGCCAAACGCATGACGGACGCAGCCCGGAGATTATCCCGAGTGGCCGAGGATCCCTTCAACATATGCGTCCTCTGCATCCCCCCCATCCATTTTTTCTGGTTTAGTCTACAGTGTCATGCGTCGTAAAGCAGTGGGCACATATTTATTGGAGTTACACAGAATGCGACATGGAGGAGTAACAAGGGTTTTGCTTGAAAGAGATGTTTGTTTGGAGATGTCTTTTTTTATTGACCTACACTGCCTATATGTGGACATTAACGGTACTGCAATCAATCAAAATAACATATACGTTGGAAAAAAGCGTATACCACACGGCAACTTTGAATAAATAATAATTGATTGATTGATTGATTGATTGATTAAAATATACTTTGGTAGCACTATAGTACAGTGACAGGTTGTCCTTCAATGCATATTTTTTTGTAAGAGATTAAATTATTGGGTAGACTTTTTCATGGCAGACTTTATAAACTTTGTTCATCCTTCTACAAGCTACACGGCCCAAGGGGTGATACCTGTAGACTGGCAAGCTACAATTGGGTTTGAACAAAGGGAATTTTAAAGATGAAATCTGAGTTGATTTTATTTTGTTTCTTGCCCTGAGCTCGGAGATGAATCATTACTCATTCTTAAGATCTGTGCCTTGATTCTCAGTGTTATGGTACACAGCAGTAACTTAGCCCCAATGCTGACATAATTCTCACGCAAGCCTTAGAAGTAGCAGGACGCCTCTGAACTGTGCGCGAGGAGACATCAGAAAGTCATGACCCCAGGTTGTCATGGAGACAGCTCCTTACCTTTTGAAGCAACAGGGAAAAACCCTGTATACACAAGTCACAGATTTGCCATTTCCTGTCAGCTGGTCCAATCCTGTTTGTCCTTGGTGTGATGTAACTGACCAATGAGAGCGCGGTCGGTCTTATCACAGAGAGGTGTTTTATTGGACTGTGCTGGGTGATGAATTGTCCAATGAATAGGTGATATATTACATTACACTACTGGGTTAGTTTGTAAAGGCCAACATACCCTATGATTTCAAATTCCCACATTCGTACGCTTTTCTACCTTGACATTTATGCAAGCAAAAAGGTACCAAACTGTGCCACATGGGACTATGTGGTCATGACACTGGTACATAGAACTGAACCGCTCTGGTCGAAACAAATTCATTATATGCGAAGAACATGATATGATATGAGGGTACAGCTGTGATTGCGATATATTTCGAAATATGACCTCGTTGTTTTTAATCGCCCTGAATTTATATATTACCACTAGCTTAAATTCTGATTTAACTGCAGTGGTTCCTCTGGGTTTTGTTACATTTTGGTTATCATGATTGGAATGGGAACAATTTCTGAAGCAATCACCTTCCGTTGAATTTGCCTTTTTCAGCGCAAGAGAAAGTCAGACTTGTGAAAAAGGAGTGAAAGGACTCTGAAATGTCACTTGTATTTTTTTACATCTAACATTTGTGGCAGGGCCTATGAAATATTGATCTACAGGTACCTCTGTAGAACCTCAGATGAACTTGGTAACTGGTGTCATGGTGAAACTCTCTTTAATGGAGTCTGACCCTTGTTTTGGTGGCTAGGCTGTCACCGGCTGATAATGACTCCGTCCTTCAATGGTCGCTCCGCATGTGTCTGTCCGGCAGACGGTTATCTGCATATGGATTCACCCTCCTGGGCTTCTCTCCGGCACACCATGGGCTCGCGGCCGTCATCTGGATGCAGCCACGGCTGACACTCACGCACGAGTGAGAGAGAGAGAGAGAGAGAGAGAGAGAGGAAGAAAGAGAGGACTCCCCATTCTACATCACGTTGACCTACTTTTCCATTTATTTGTGAGGGATTTTCATTAAAGTGAGACACTGGATAATTCAGTTCAATTTATTTTTATATAGCGCCTTTCACTACAAGGCACTTGACTTGTGCGGTAATTCATATTACATCATTTAAATGAAATGGTAAGAAAATAGAAAGATGCCAGAAAACAACAGAGGTAGGAGCAGTGTTCGTGCGTGTGTCTCCTACAGGCCCCGCCCACTGGGCCTCCATGCACAAGCGCCATCTCCCATCATGCACTTCTGCCACAACACACACATTTCCACTCAGGATATGTTGTTCTGTGGCACTGACCCACCTGTCCTCCAAATCCGGGCCTCTGCGTTCATCAATTCACCAGAAGAGGCGAGGCGCCAGAGTTCAGTGGGCTTTTGGACAGCTTTTGAAATTCCGCCATTGATTTTCCTTTTTTTATTTTGTCAGATAGTGCAGTAACAAGGTGCAGGCATGTCAGAGACACTCTCCCTCACCAGGCCCCTCCGCCTCCCTTGAGACGGGCACACGTTCGAGAAAAACGAACCCACCCCAGCCCCCGCCATGCTTACTGTAAAACATAACGATATCCCATCAGGGATCATCTGAAAAGTGTAAATCCTTTTTGTTTTTTCTCCTTCAAATATTTAGGGATATTCTGATATGGCCATGCACGCATAACTGGCATTCAGGCTGTGGGGGCTCTGCTGACCTGGGGATCGACCCTCCCCCACCCCCATGAATGCGGGCGTGGTGACCCCCGGCTGTCAGTATGGAGCCACGGCAGGAGGGACCGCAGCGCGGGGAAAGACGAGGCGGGGAGAAAGAGCAGGCTTATTAGGTCGCTGCGAGGCAGCCAGGCGGAGACAAAAAGCCAAAATAGGAACAGAGACTAATGGTTTAATGGATTATAAGGCTATTAATATGCCAACAGTTCTATTGGTCAGACTAGTTTCTAGAAAACAAACAGACTAGAATGAAAACAGCCCTGGCCGGGGGAAAAAAATCACCTACAGAAATGTTTAGGCTTGATAGATTCTGTTCAAACCATCAAAAATCACACATCATGCACCGCACACAGGGGCCTAGCTAGGAATTCTGAACCATTTGATAAAATGTTACCTTCCCCTCCACGCTAAAGCGGGTTGGCACATTCAACTTTCAATCTGAAGGAAGACAGGCCAAACAGTAGATATTGGTGAGTGAGGGGGCCCCTATACAGCACCGGGTCCCCTCTGCCAAGGTGTCCACGCCCCTACGGTGTCCCTGACCATACAAGCACAAGAACGAGATCCATTCCCTAAGTCTGTCTTTAAAATGAATTTGTAGGTAAGTCAGGAGAAGAATAATAAAGTACAAAATAATAATAATAATACTGCAGTAATACTAAAAGTAACTACATACTGTACTATACTGTAATGTACCTCGAGCCAACGAACCGCTGAAGCCTCACAATGTTTTCACGAGCGTCACAAAGTAGCGTGTTCGTTATTATGAACTATTGTAATTAACCCGAATTTTTTATATAATAGTCTTTATGACAGTCCGTTAGTAAGTATGAGTTATCCATAAGTCGGACATTCTTAGCGCGGGTACGGCCTGTATACGTTGACATAGGTGTTGCCATAAAACCTCATAAGAAACATGTATAAAATGAGAAGTTTACTCTGTTCATCATCACAGTATCTGGCTGTTTTTCTGCATCTTCCATGCATTTAATTTACTAGCCATTTACTTGCATTTATTATTAAACAAAGACCTGCCATTAAAACATGCCCCAAGAAGACATTTCATAGGCACACTGATAGACATGCACGCAAACTCGCCTTCCATGAAAGCCATTATTGCAATAGGTGCCGTGATCCATCTCTCCTGGAGTCTATTACAGGAGAATTATCTGTACTGACATGTAATGCATTTAAATTAACATAACAGGCCTGATGAGTGTCTAAGGCCCCTGGTTTTTAATCGAACAGCTTAATCCTCCGAGAAGCATTTTCCAAAGCGTCGCGAAAGCCTCTTTACTTGTTTTTTTATGTATTCTTTCCCCCCCTCTCAACTTCCCGATTCCCAATACAATTAATAATCAGGCAGTAATAAACATGCCCCAGAGCCCTCAGGTACATGAAAAAATAATAACGAACCATCCCAGATGAAACGCCACGTCTTTGACCGCCGGAGTAAATCCTCTTATGTTCATAAAGCTAGTGGATTAGACGAGTTAGCCAGGTCACAAGTTTACCGCTAAATTCCCAAACTGACAAAGGAGCTCCGCGGGATTGTTATAATAACTGCAGCCTTTGGGCACCCTAAGGTGGGACCGACAAACGAGCAACTCGAGACGTAATGAAAAAACCCACGGACACTTAGCAAAGCACCTAATTCCCTTTTAATTACTATGACCCAGTTATTTATCCACATTAGACGGAAATATCGTATTTTCAAAAGGAATTTTGAATTTAATAAATTTGCGATGCCTAATGATCACCGCACGGTGGCTTTGAAGTCCTCGACTCTGCGATATAGGGGGATTGCCAGGTTTGGCAGCCCATGTGACTCTTGAGGTTCCCCTGTATTTGTGGGTGTGTGGAGGGGGGGCTTCCCTCTGTTTCAGAGCAGACATATATTTACTTAGCAGATGCTTTTCATCTTACGTGACACGCAAGTGAGAAAACAGGGTCACCCAGTCCCTGGAGCAACTGGGGGTTAATGGCCTTGCTCAAGGGCCCAATGATGTCATCACTCTGCCGATCCTGGAATTTAAGCCGAGGGCTTTCAGATCACGGCCACGGTGGCCTAACCCACTGAGCCACACGCTGTCCCCCAGAAAAACCACGGTACTCATGACCACAAGCCCACGATTCAGTTTAGGTGAGAACCATAAGAGTAGGAAGTATATCCACCCACTTCCTGTCAGCTTGTTAGCGTGCCGCTAACAGGAAGTGAGCGCTGCACCCAGAAACAGCCGAGCGGATGAGAGGCCGGATGGGCGGCGACGGCGTGCTGCTCTACGATCGTCGGCTCGCTGAGAAACGTTAACCCATCTTTCAGAAATGAACGATTGGACCAAAACAAACAAAAGAGAATAGCGCGTAAACATGGCTGTTTGAAACGCACAGCTCAGGGAAAGCTCTACAATCTGCGTTATTGTTACTCTTCAGCTTGTAGGTGGAGCATGGACTGAATCTCACACCCCCAGCTTCATTATAATATAGGTATGTTTGATAATAAAACTGTAATTAAATTAAGTCGAAAAGGCCCGATTTACATTATGAAACCATCAGCATAAAGACTGAAGCAGAAAAGTTACAAGTTTTATTTGTCACATACACAATTATACTCAGTACAATGAAATGGTAACACTTTGAGGGGGCACAAATACTTAGTAGTAACTCATGAACAGGTCATGAACAAATCATGAACAAATCATGAACAAATATAGTCTACTTGAGATAAAAGATGTATCATGATTCATTAATGATGGGCAAACAGATCAGCATTTCACTCGTTATTCATGACTTGTTCCTTCAGTAGTTCACAAAGGTTTACAGAATTAACAGATATAGTAACAAATGTAGTAACTGCTTCAGATAAAAGATGCGTCACAAATCATTAATGAACATGAGATCAGTATGTAACTTTTGTGTGGTTTGTGGTTAATTAATACATAAGCAAGAGTATAATACTGTATTATTTGTGTTCTCTCAAGTAAATTTTTACCATGAAATGCATTATTGCCAAGCTCCGGACTGTGAAACACTTGACATAAGCATAAAGAGACAAGACATTAGACGACAAACATAACAATAATCCTAAATATTCAATTGGTAAGCTACCATATCCTCTCGGGCAGTGAGCACACATGGATTTACAGCCCAGCCTTGCTATTGTTATTCTATAGATAAATATCACTTGCCAAAGTAGTAGTTTTCATGGGAAATTTGCCAGGCCTGAAAATATATTGAAAAATTTGCATCTGGGCCCAACGGCAGAGGCTTCTCAGGTCCTCTCAGAGTCGACCTCCAACAGAGGAAAGTCAGCCTCCGACAAACAGCAGGACTCCAGAGTGAATAAAGCAGATTGATCAGCGAAGAGCAGCCGTGTCATCTGGGTCAGTGATCTTCCCCATGAAGCCCCTGTCAAAAAGTGCCGACAGACAGCTGTCAGGGTATCCGCGTCCCAGCGGGCCGCCCCCCCCCCCGGGGACAACAGATCAGGAGTAGAATTAAAAAGAATAAATA
>JAODLD010000056.1:2409415-2437706 GCA_026781065.1 Mormyrops boulengeri | reverse complement strand
TTAAATGGGGTCTGTGTTTGTCCCCATTAACCCCCGTTAAAAAAGGGCCCCCCCAACGGGTGCCGGGTACCCGGGGCCCCCCTCCCCCCCCCCCCCCCCGTACTATTATCAGAGCAGTAGTAAATTTGAAACGTGACTTGTGGTGCATAATTTCAAGCCACCGAACTTTGTATGTCTTTCAGGCGCCTTTGAAATTCCCTTTGATAATGGGTGCTATGTTCCACTCTGCATGATCCTCTTGGAATAACGAGTTTTGTCAAGATTGCCAGATGACTTCTGGGCCTCCTCTACACTTATCATGTATTTGTCAGGCAAAGCTGCACACGTTAGGATAGCTGTTAAACGTAGGCTGGCTACCACATCCGTTATAATTGATTTTGACAGCGACAACGGGGCAGAGATGATGTCAAAATTAGGATGATCCTCCATCTCTTCCACCTTGGTGGCCGGGTGGTTGATGGGCGTTCGCTGTCCTGGAGGGATAACCTCTCTGGAGGTTCTAACCACATGTAAAGAGCACTTTGGGAAGTGTGCTCACCTGGGAATGCTCTGCCGGTCTGTCACGCCCAATCCTGAGAGACTCCACCCTTTGGATGCCCACACAGATGGAAACATTATCTGAGGTGCCCGTGACAGTAGGGGGTGTACTGGGCAGCCCCCAGTGCTAGCCTCTCTGCCTAAATAAATACGGCTGTCACCAGCTGTCGGAGAGTTCTTAAATCCCAGTGATTATGGAAACGCTGGTCAGACATGCATGCGGTGATCAATGCCTGCTATCAATAAGGCTGGCGAATCGCACACGACGGAAAGGGCACTTGATGAATTCAGTGCCGGTGGCTCAAAGGGACGCAGAAATCAATTGACGTGATTAAAACAAATGGACTGGCGCTACAAGACTGAATCCGGGCCACTTTTCTTACGACTGTAATTACTCTCGGCTCCCTGCGAATCTTAATGTGACCGTACCTTCATTTCATGGCCTGTAATGGAAAAATCACGAATGTTAAGATGTGTCCTGCTGCTAGGGTGTGACACCGAGGACAGGCACAGAGCCAGTGTGACCTCTATGGTCATTGCCGAGGCCCTGGACACTACCCCAGCCATAACACATGCCCTGTACCTGCCCCGGGTGTCTCGTTCGAGAAGGCAGCCAACACGTCAGCCCAATGGGCTCAATCTGATGACTTGATATTACGCCGTTGAGATGACATATGCCGGAAAATTCACAGCCGCGTTCCGTCGCGGGCTTCCGACGGCAGGCTGTCTGGCGTCCATGCGCACATTGGGGCGAGTCATTTCCCCCCGCCGGTGGTACTTAATTCATGGTGCCGAGAATAGCTCAAGCCATACTCCGCCAACGGGGGGCAGACTCGAGCCTGGGGATTATATAGCGGCGCCCCACCCGGAGTTAAGGGCCATATCAAGCAATCTGGCAAAGAGATTGGACTCCATAATGGATAGATTGCCTTGGTAGTCACCAGGCTGAGGGTCACCTGAAGGATGAGGGCAACAG
Source organism: Mormyrops boulengeri (assembly GCA_026781065.1). NCBI lineage: Eukaryota > Metazoa > Chordata > Actinopteri > Osteoglossiformes > Mormyridae > Mormyrops > Mormyrops boulengeri. Next base: position 2,436,193 of record JAODLD010000056.1, on the reverse strand, counting down.
CCGTAAGCGACGTCTCGACGAGACTTAATCTGCGAACATCTCAGAAGGTGCCGGCATGTTTCCCGGGCCCGTCAAAAAAAATAAAATAAAATCACGACAGAGGGAGCCATCTCTAAGCCGTCGTTGAGTCATTTGGCCTCAACAGAACTGGAGACTGGAAATTTCAAATGGGAATGCTCATACCTGGATACAGGAACCACTAAAGGCACTTTAGAACCTGCCTGTCCAGTCAGGGGTGTCAAACGCAACTCCATACTTTTCTCCAAGGGGGTGTGAGGTGAGAGAGCCCAACCAGTCATTCATATTGAAAAATACATTTGCAAAAAAAAAACAGTAAATACATTTATAATAAATTAGTATTATACATCATTATGACTAACAAAAGCCATATATTCAAACATAACTTTACAATATAATTAAATCTTATTAAACGCAATATGTTCAAATAGCATTTTCACATGACGAGTGAGGAATCCTTGCATGGCTTTTGGGATAGACTCTGGACCTCAGCAACCCTGCAAAGGAGAAGCTGGTATAGAAAGTGGATGGATGCATGGATGGATGGAGTAGGGGATGCAGTTACACCACCTGCACCCCCAGAAAATTCGCCTATGAGGGATGTGGAGAGACGGGGCCAGAGGCAGGAACCGCAGGCCGCAGAGTGGACATGTAGCTGGCATAAATTAACCTGAACGGCATAAATTAACCTGAACGGCGTGACTTTGAAAGCTGGCAGCCAACCAGGCTGCTCGCAGGAAAACTCCCAGCAACGAGCAGAACGAGAGCGGCCAGGAACCCGGACTGCCTGCTGCGCTTCTATACAAAAAAGGGCTGTAATCCGCTGCCTTCCCTCACCGCCCTTCCACGCATTACCTTCAGAAGCTCCCCGCCTCCACGCGACACCAGTAATTATGCGGCGCGTCGCAGGTTTCCGCCCTCTTCTGCTTAGCACTCCCCGCGGTAGATAGGGCTATGTCAGGCACTAGATATAGGCAAAAATGCAGCTTTTTCAATTGGATGGGTAAGGGTGACCATGTGCCATGCTAATAATCTGGCGGAAGACCCGCCCCCGCCCCAAGTCAGAACTTCCCCCTTTGCCACCCCATTTCAATCATTGTGTCATAGTTCTTATTCATAAAATAATTTGTACAATAGCAGTCCTTGGTTGATGGTGAATCATAATATCTTTTTATAAGTCCTATTTTTTTCTTTAGACTCCTTCTTTGTGCTTTAAATCGTGCATACTCCATCATTCCATGGTGCATTCTTTTCTTTATGCTGTGCTCTTAATAACCCGTGATAGCTTTGTTTGTGCTCAAAGCAGGCTGTGGTATTTTCAGAGGATGCTGGGCGCCTTGCCGTCCTGCTTGGGGAAATCGTTTGTTTGAGGCAAGGATTGGACAGCCCGCAGATCTCAGATAGGCATACGGAAACTGTCACCACGCAACTGAAATCGAGATAACAACTTAACACAGGCCTGAGGTTTTAAATAGGAACTGAAATGGATCGCTTAGCTACACATCAGCAGAGTGTGTAACGTTTAATGTGTTCAGCGTGAGTTACGTGTTCACGATGACATCTGCGTGAAATCCATTTGCAAGAAAAAATGTATATCCCAAATTAGTATATTTGTATTTATAGGCAAGGAATTCCATCACCAGGGAAACAAGCAAACAAACAAAAACATAACAAGAAGAAAGACAGATATTTGACGTCTCAGGACTTTCCCCAATTCCCCCCTCCTTCACCATGTTAACCTTATAAATCTGCTCCAGTGAAGTGGCTTGAGTCCAATAGACAACATTGTGTTGAGGTCATCTTTTCTATTAAACCAGCTGGGACAGGATCCCTGCCGTATTCACATCTATATAGAGAAAAACCTTATTTTAGAACACAAAAAAAAAAACCTAGATCGAGTTTTCCGCCAAAGTCAAGGCTTCCAAGACCCTGAAAAGATAGGTTTGCCCCCACCCACCTTTCATATTTGTTATTGTCATCAAAAGAAAACTCTTACTAGTTCTGTGAACACTGCAGTATATTGTTCATTTATTATAAATAACTGAGATATTTTATAACCCATTTTTTTTAAAAGGGGGATTCACTTCTTTTGCTCAGTTCCCATCCAGGGTTTTGTACATATCTCTAACTCCCCCAAATACAAATACAAGGTGAAATCCCTCCCATTCAGTCCTTAAATACAGTCATTGTGGAACAGACTTGTTTTGAACTGTTGACACCGTAATATACTGTTGAATTTTATGAATACTTAAAATGTCACCCCACTCCGCACGATGATCCGAATGGGGCAGGTTTGCGTCCCTTTGATGTTTTATCACGCCATCCTGACAGTAGTCACTTTCTTTGCAATTTGTCCTTACATTTTTATGAATATTCAGAATTTACCGGCATCCTTGTTGCATTCCCAAGGACACGCAGCCTGCTCCCCCCCCCCCCCCAGGGCATCGCTCATCGAGACTCATTTTCAAATTGAAGTGAAAGTTTGGCTAAAATCTCTGCCGCTTTTTCCACTTTTGATGGTTGACAAATAACCGGTGCATAGTGAGTGGGAGACGCTGGGTCTGTTCAGCATTTCACACTCATCTGTAATGCAAAATCAGCTGTTCTGCCGAGCCGTATTACAGAAGTTAGAGCTGGTTCACAGTTAAGGCCGGAGGAACAATAATTACAATAATTTTACTATTTTGTTAAGTTATTCATCACGTAGCTGAAAAGTGGAATCAAATTTCAATGAGTTCCAAACAGTCCCAATTGGCCTATTTTATTAAAAGCCACATTATAAGTCAAATTTTAAATTAGAATATCACAAGCCTTAGCGACATTCATTATGCCATAGCAGCGTTTCCCAGTCCAGTCCTCGAGGACCCAGAGTTAGTCCTTGTTTTTGCTTCCTCTGAACTTCCTACCGTACAGCTGGAAGGGAGCAAAAATGTGGACAGTCGATGGGTCCCCAAGGACCGGACTGGAAAATGCTGTGCTGAAGAAAATTTGTTTGAGGTTGACAGAACATCTCCCTGGTAATGGGGGGCAGGATTTAGGGTATGGATACCTGGGTGGAGAGGAAAAGAGTCTTAGTGGCACTGGGATGTTGCTTCCAGCCTCTGGGCTTACCAAGAGAGCAATATGAGATGGTATTAGGTAAAGGCTGCCACTGGCTCTGGTAGGATCATACCACAGAGGAACAGTAGACAAGAAAAGCCATTTTTCTTTCTCAGTCCATGTGGATTTGTGAGAGGACACACCACAGGTCATAAATCTTTGGGGTTTTTTTTCTGCGTAGCACTGTATCCCTAACAGACTGCGTGTACATATGCTGTTTAAACACAAGGGGCGTGTATTGCCGTCTGTAGCCATACGAGGCCTAAACACGAGTGGAGCCCGATCAGTTCATCCAGGGATGCTCGAGGAAAGTGGAAAAATAAGAGAGCGACGGGGTGGAAACTAGGGTTCGCTGGTCGTGCGATGTGTCCAGACACACATAGTCGGCGGCAGAGATAGAGCCAAGATTCAAGCGTAACTAAATGTGGCTAAACCTGGCTAATTTCCACATGTGTTTTCACAGCCTTTAAGAGTGGTTTAGGGCTGGTCAATCACAATCAATAGACCTGTCCCACCAATGCTGAGCTGAGCACGGGTCTAGATAAAACCTCCCAATCGGACTGAACAAATCGAAATGCGTGCAATCGTATACAAAAAATCTACTGTCTGGCTAGATATATTTATGATGCACAGCCTTTAGTGTATAATGCAACGCTACCATGTTTCCCTGAACAGACGCTCAGTGTAATTGATTCAGTGCAGAATAAATGATTCACTGGGGCCGTGTATCCAGTGCGGAGTCGCATCAGACGGCCAGGCGCGTCGTCCCAGGAAACCGGGAGCTGATTACACTGAAAACTTCACCCATTGATGTCAGACTTGCCTCACCATGCATCTTGTAAGGCGTCGTGGACATCATATGATATGATAATAGAAAGCCCTCCATGTCCCAGATTCACCCTCCCGGCTCCTCAAAGAACGACAGGCAGGCCGCTGTCAGATTTCCTGAAAAACAAGGTGGAACTCTGTGCCGCCAGGGCCGCTCATTACCTGCTCGTCTCCACGGCAATGCCTTGTCACCGCATGCCCCCCCCCGCCGGCGACACTGGGCCCCTCTGCGTTTCGGGCCTGTCCGCACCTTTGCCGTTATCGCTCCGCTCTGGCAGCCGTGTCAAAGTGACACCTGCAGCTACAGATCCTGTCACTCCCGGAGAGTCCGTACAGTCCATTATTCGGCTTCTGGTTTTCTGCGGTTTTTATTTTAAAATAACAACACGGATTTACAGAAACAGAGGGATTTTCGTTAACATTATTTTTGGGATGATTCGGCTCTAGCAAACACCTCTGCATTGGGCACGAGCGCCTGGAACGAGAGGAACTTAGTCGTGCTTTTGTTTGTTGTTGTTGTTGTCTTCCCGGTGACAGCAGCTGTGAATCGGCAAATGTCAGGATCAAAGCAATCAGCCAGGAGAGAGAGAGAGAGAGAGAGAGAGAGAGAGAGAAGCATGTCGGCAGCGACGGCGTGAGCAAAACACCACCGACCACGCTCCCTCCTCTGCGGTCACCCGTCAAACCGGCTCCTCCAGTTTTAACACGCAGCTCGAATTCTCCTCTCATTTTTTTTCTTTTTCCGAGTCCAGTATCTCCCCTCACAGATCCGCCACTCAGCAGATCCGCCGCAAGGCCCCATGCTTGTGATATGCTAACATTCGCCATCACACAGAGTGACAGACGGGGAAATGAGTGAAGCGGGAATCCAGCCGGCGACGTCCGTCCACTGGTGTGGGTTTTCTGCTCCTATCGACAGAATAACCACCTGATGTCTTCAAATTGTTTTTCCAGTCCTGTGTATTTGAGAAAATGTCTCATGCTAAGTGATCTTGCGTGGATGTGTGTGTGGACTGAACCAGACTGGATTTCAACCATTTATTTCTTGGTATAGGCTGGCTCAGTGTGACCCTGTCCTCAATAAGTAGTTATGGATGGATGGATGGATGGATATCCTACTATAGCCGATGGTAAACCCTTTGGGAATATATTAATCACAACAACTTACTAAACACTGAGGTATCAAACCCACAAAAGGAGGATACTATCAGTCATTGAGACTAGGTACCCTGACTGATTTGTTATGACATCGACTAGAAGCCAATCAGAATGGAGAGTCTGTGTCATATAGCAGGTCTATGTTACACACTGTAATCCATTATGGTCACCTTGGGAACAGCTACCCCCCCTCACCATCTCATACATGGCAGCTAGCCACTTTTCACACTCCAGAGGGTCACACGTTTCCGCTCATCGGGACGTGACTGGAGGTGTCAGCTGACCCTGTTCCTCCCGAGAGAGATGGTGCTGATTGCTCTCGTCCCCGATGCCCCCTACCTTATCCGAAATGGTGCCCCTTGGCTGCTGTCCATCCCACCGATGTGCTACCTGTGCCCGTTCTGAGCTGAGGGTTTGCCTTTAAATCTGACTTTTCCTGAAAGACCCAGAGGTATCAGCTTCTATGGGACCTGTAAATGAAACCTGGAGCAGAAGCACCCATCGACGGAGCAGGCTGGAGAGAGTGGCCTCACTGTCTTCTTACTGTAGGTCATTATTCGTGGAATGCTTGGAAATCCGAGAAGATTTCCTGTGGGATCGCTTACAGATATCCTCCAGGACTCATGGTTAAGTCTATGACACCATCAGGGGACTTCCTGCTAACGGCTCGACAAAAGCTGCTTTTACACTGCCGGAACTTTTTCTGGAACTAAAACCTTATTCCAGAACCAGGGACTTTTGTCATGTTCACACCGCAGGAACTTGGCCCGATTGTAGTTCCCAGGAGGCAGTTCTGGAACCCTATATTTAGTACCAGGCTCTGTACTTTTCCTTCGGACATTAACTGCTGCGGAGGGGCATACAGTGATAGCATCATAATGGTTACCCACAAGCACCGCCGCTGACTTGGAAGTTAAGTGGAACAGCAGAAGAGGAAATATATTGGAGCAAAAACTGAATAGATGGAATTATTTTTGCATCCCAATTACATTAAATGAATAAATTAATACATTTTTTGCTTGCATTTCCATATTTCTGAATTGGAAAATTCAGTCAAAAAATTTATTTCAGTGAAATTTGCCCATGATGGGATAACGTTGCATCATTTTGTATTCTGTGAAAAAGGAAAGATTGATCTACTGGCAACATTTAATAAGAATCACAAACATGTTTTGGCTCAAACAAGTAAAATATAAACGAAAGGCAGTGTCCTGTTTTGATCACGAACAATCTCCTTCAGTAACTATCAAATGAGTAACAAAATGCCTAATTTATCCTCCGTTGTTTTGCCGTGAAGGTGTAGCTTCAAAGTATATTTGAAGTTTAACATGCTAACTTTCTGCATCTCCCATGCTTATTTAGCATAAAGGTCCCAGTTCCTGTTGTATGTGAAAGTGACAGACGAAAGTAGCCAGGAGCTCCAAAAGTTCCGGGTCGAGACTTTAAACTAGCAACAGGCTCTGGAACTTCGGTGTGAAAGCGCCTAAAGACTATGCATTCTCATGTTTCACCACTCGGGGCAGACTTTTCTTTAGTTACTATAGATCCAGCTCGCTATGCTAAGAGTGCTTTCTCAGTTCATTAAACAGTTAAAAACGATAGCAAGTCACTGTGAAATTTCATTTATTTCAAGTCAGTAGTGCAAAAACCAGAATTACTAAGTGACTTCAGTGCTGTAAAGCAGCATGTTTTTATGAGGAATCAGCAAGTGCCTGTCACTATAGTAGTACATTCCTAGGAGTGTTTCTGGTTTATTTTTACGAAGTAAAACTTTCTGAGTAGTAAGATTCTTATTACTTATTAGTCGTATAAAATGTATTAGTCAGACATACACACAGGAGTCGAATTTGGGCAGTCCTGTATAAGAACAATCCGGTTTATGAGTCAGAAGCTAACAGTTATGTAAAAACATGTCATATATAAGCAACACAGTCTTTCATAGCCTTCTTGGTAACTGAAATAGTAACATAATTGCGTAATAATTCCTTGTTTGTACAGAGGGTTATGGTTGGATATTTCGACTGCCCTGGAGAGAGATTGAAGTTACATATTTATGACGCATGAATATTTCTGGAAAGGGGCAGATTAAAGAAGAAAAACTCTTTGCAAAGGATGTGGCCCGGCACTGTCCTCGGATTTCTCCCATGAGGCATTGCTTCCAGTCTATGGCTCCCTGTTGTCTGCAGGTTCTGTTAACAGGCTAATATCAACACCGCTAACGGCGCAGGGCCTGAGCATTCCGGAGCTGTTTCCATGTCAAATGGGGGGAGATTAGCACACCCCGGTATGAATCACACCAAAAGTGGCTCGTTAGAGAGAAATAATAGGCTTTCCCCAAAAGCATTAAGGCTGCGCTCTTCCCCTTACGAAAGATGCGATAAGCTCTGTCTTAGCCCATGTAATAGCTTAATGTTTAAACCAGCAGTCGCCCTTCACCTCACACACCTTACCGTGTGATCAAGGTGGTATTTCGTACAAACGGGACATTTGGGACCTTCATCTCAGCCCTGATGACTTCCTGTTTCACGCCTCTGATTGGATACTCAGTTTTCGGCAGCAAACCTGCACAGGTTCAGATTTTATAAATGATGCGGCCGCGGCGAAAAGTCCGTCCGCCTCCCTACACCGACGAATACTGCTGATGCCTGTAGATAAAATGTAAATGACTGCAATTCATCAGACAATCGTGGGCAGATCACCGTACAGCTGTAATTGGGTAACAGAAGGACTCTAACAGGCTTGGAGAGAAGCTCAGCTTTGAGGGTGCGGGCAACGTATCTGCCATTTAATCTTCATTGTGTGGCCAGCAGGTAGCATGGCGGCCAAGTCTATCACTCACACCCAGAAGGTTGTCAGTTCGACCCATTAAGGATCTGTCGATTTACCTGCGAGCCGTATGACTGATCACATGTAAGCAGATAAATTAATGTATACAGTACTGACGTCATCGCTGATTTGTCAGCTTCATGGCTAAGTTGCATTCACTAAGAAGTGACTTAGCATCAATTTCATTGTCGAGTTCAGGGAACGTAGGCCAGTATGTCCTTGCCTCTCTTGCCTTGTTATTCCATAAGGCTGCCTTTACCAACAGTGCTACGCACTGCCTTTTTGAGGGTGTGTGCCTGAATTGATAGCAGCATGATTTTGCCGACCAGGCAGGAAGGTCCCCCTTTGCAAATTTTGCCGGCTGTCGGGGGGGGGGGGGGTTCTGTTATTTAAAAGGGCCACTTAGAACCTTAATAGGGGGGCCCTTTCAACCGTTCACCAACCAGCGGGAGGGACAGGGGCTGAATCAAGGAGGGGTGATTGCAGGTTCCTGAACAACCAATTAGCATGCTTTGTTTGGGCTTTCAGTATAAACACCTTTAAATGACACTTAGTGGGTAAAACTTGAGAGCCTCGTTTGTTAAACCGGGCCATTTCCGAAATGATGGTCAATCAGTTACGTCCGTGACTGACGAGTTTGCTTAGGATCTCAGGTGAGATGTTGTTCTGGCTGCTCTGAGCAAAGGTACTTGACTTGAATTGCTCTTGTTAACAGGCAGTAAAGCCGGACAGAAGTAAATCACAGCTATGTTACAGCGGGGGATTTAGGAAACAAAGAAACACTTAAGTACCACAATGTTATGTAACATTACAATGGAGAAATAACAGGAGCAGCAGGAAAATGAGATGAAATAATACATATATATTGCATAGAATTAATATAATATATGTCGTTTCTATGTCTTTGTCATTTATTCATTTTAAAATATACCACTGGATATATATTGCTTAGAAATATGGTTTCCTTTGATTGCATTGAAAATGCCTAAGAAAACAATTTAGTTATAATTTGGTTTGTTTAATTTGGAAATAATGAGATAATGTCATTTCAGTACAATCCATGGAAAATTTGACAGATCTCAGAACCTAAAATATCATCTGCAACATCCGTCCTTCCATCCATCCATCCATCCATCCGCTTCCATGGCGACCAGTCGAGGGTCATGGGGAGCCTGGAGCACATCCCAGAGAGCACAGGGTGCCAGGCAGGGACCACCTACAGCAGCATGCTAAAAATAGACCTTTCCATCCACTGGTCTTGCCCATTTTCCATAACCACTTATTCCATACGTGGTTTCAGAATGCGTGCAGTGTATTCCAGGAGACACAGGGCATGCTGGACACTGTGAATGCGTCTGTCCATCACAGAGTGTAACTTGAGGTGACTTAGAGACACCAGCCTTTGGGGGCATGAGACCATGATAAGAAGCTGTTGCGCCGCTGCACCGCTGCAGCAACACGCCACCGGTGACACACCACCGCCCCCTACACACCGTCACCCACAAACAGTCCCGGGGCGGCCGATCTCCTGCAGACGTGTGTCACCTTGGCCCAGTCATGCATCTTTTGGTGCAGAGACACTCCAGCATGAGAGGCGCCCGCGTGGGCTGATCCCATTTCCAGGCAGCTGAGTCATCACTCAGGAGACTGTGGCGTGCGCCGTGGACGGGGACCTGACGGGGGCTGAGAGATGCTTCTCTCCTGGTCGCGTGAGCAGGAGGCCCCGGTGCTCTTGACCTTTTCACAGCCTCGCCAGTGACACCCCGAGACCCGACATAAACAGGCCGAGGGCCGAGTGAATATGCATCAGGAACGAAAGGGCTTAACGCTGCTTCTGACTCATCAGATCCTTATCTTTCATTCTCCTGTGGGATAAGAGGAACATCAAACAATGTTTGGTCCCTCCCAACCTTCCAGAGGGTCCCATACCAATACACCAATTCTTTCATTTTAATTTAACATAACTATGACAAATAAAAGCTTAGCTGTGATACCCCAAAAATTAATTTTAAATCAGTAAATTATACCTTTAATGTTAGATAGGCCCACACCGGTATTTCCCCCATGTGCTGTATATCATGAGAAGCATTTTACTGGATTTATATATTTTAAAGGTCAACTGGGGTGGTAAGGTCAACGCCGCACACCGTAGAGAGTCCACTTTCATTTTTTTTAAGAGCAGAACCTGTCAATAACTAATCCTGACCTTTCGCTGTTGTCAGGAACCTTCCGCAAATTGAAATAGTAAGAATAGATGTTAATACTGGAGCCGATGTTATGGTGTTAGAAATGTTACTGGTAATGGATTCTGTGTCTGGAAAAACAGTCACCATTCAATCCACCTCTGTTACTCTCTTGCCCACCAACTACCCCCCCACACCCCTAACCCCTATCCCACAAAGGAACAGGATTAATTCCCTGCTCCCCTGGACCCTGAGTCCCTCACTCCCCAGGGAAAGCGTGTCAGTATCGCTCAAAGTGACACACTGACTGCGGGGCGCCAATTGGGAAATTTGTTGCAGGCTTCAGCAGGGGGTGTGTGTGGGGGGGGGGTGTCTTACACCAGGGGAAGCCGCATCACGGCCGAGAGCAAGTCCTTCCTCATGCCGCCCATCCGTCCTCATGCGTGCTGCCCCCAGTTCCGGCGATCCGATGACCTTTCCTCTGCATTACACTGTATATGCACCCTTAAGTACCACAAACAGAATACCTTTGCTGGGTCTCCAGCCAGTCCTAAGGAATACTTCTAAGCTTCCCTCTAGAAAAACCTTTTGAAGACTGCAAATTCGCACTTAAAGACCGACACACAATCAGACAAGAATCGTCCACACCGGAGTATTATTTACGCCTGATTTCAAAGACGTAACCTCAACACCTCAATGTCACCATTGTCTACATGCCTGCAAATTGCAGGATCATATATGCAATTTACTTACAGAGCAGTGGCCTGTAAGGTCGCAGTCATCGCGCAAGACTTAAAGGGAAACCTAACTGCCTCGCTGAGGCCGTGTTGAAACTGCGGCACCCTCATAGGCTTGTCTCAGGAATGATCCTTTTTAAATTCTCTGTGGTGAGGGATGCCCACATTAATCCCCAGTGCGGCGGTAACCACGGCGCCCGCCTCCTTCAGCGCACCTATTACAATGGAGCTCATTTCTGTCGAACTGCGGAATTCAAGCAGTTAGGCGGCGTAATGAGTGCAAATTTTAATGAAATATACAGTTACCAATATGTGTCACAGTGTCAGAAAATGAGATCAGTGTCATATAGCAGAATTATTACTGCAGTCTGCTACATTGCCAATATATCAAACCTTTTTCCCTTAAATTTTAGTTTTATGTGTTGTCACCTCAATTAAGAAAAAAAACAACAAATTAATAGCTCAGTGAATGGGTATGGTGTTTAGTGTCCAATACAACTGTTTTCTTTTTTTAGTAATTAATTATATATTAATTATGTATAATTTAGCATTTTAGCATGAAAAATATTCTTAATATTTATGTGACATATGGAAATTCCACGGGCAGCCACTAGGGGGAGGCCCTGCATACAGAGAAGATTATGTTTGGCCCCTCCTGTCATAATCTGCTGCCACGCTATTCTATGGTTTATATTCCCCAGTCATTGGTTGGATTTTGCTAGGATTTAAGGTCACTTGTTTCCAGCTTTAAATCCCCACGGTTGCCCGTTGGGATAATAAGGCGTCCGTCCCTCAGCCAGGTTGTTAGTCGACCGTAATCCCCAGCGAGCTGCACAGCTGGATGAAAGCGAGTGGTTTGCGGGGGTCTCGGAGTCAGCAGTGAAGATGTCACATGTGCTCGCAGGTCGGTGGTTATACCTAAGAGGGGTTTCCATCATATCTCCTGGCTGGTTTTCCAAGAGGGTCCATGTCGTTCAATTTAGCTAGCTACCAAGCAGGTAATGGTTGAAGGATCCACCAAAGCGTAAAGAAAACAGATTTTTTTTTCCAGCACGCTACAACACGAAGACAGTTTCACCACTCAAATCAAAAGGTTATTTATTTGTCAGCCTCGAGCTCTGATGTAACTATTACATATTTTATATAACCTTAGCTTCTAGCCATCCACATCTTACTTAATTAACTGAAATAATTATTTTTCTTCGCCCTGCAAATTGAACATATTGCCTCTCCCGGTGTTTAAAGATGCAGCTATCCAAATGTTTGTTTATTGCATTAGCAGCCAGAGTTATTGAAACAAAATTTATCTTTAATTTGATTCAATTATGAAATATATTATTTATACATGTTTAATTATATACTATTTAAGTATGACCTCCAGGAATATCGGAAACACATTTTAGTCTGTTAGAGGTTCCATTATTTGTAACGACATGATTGACTTATTTATTGGTACTCAGTGTTGTTCTCTACCTTCTACTGCCATAATTGTGAACCACGGAATTCTGTAGCCGAACATGTGTGTTTTAAACGGGCAGATAATATAATTCCATCCCATTCATATTCAGAAATTTTCATTCTCCAGATGAAAGGAGCCACGGGGTCAAGTAATTATGGCCAGGGCAGATTTCTCCCGTCCTGGATTGCCAGCAGCCCAGCTGGGATTCAGGACAGAAAGCAAACAGGCACCTAAACACCCCGACACCCACCCCCCCCAGTCTGCACACATGCACCACACACAAGAGAAGCGTGTGATAAAACAAAGCTCTCCTTTTATCAAACGCGGAGGGGTGGGGGTACGTGCAGGCTTCGTGGAGGGCTGGCAGGGGGTAGATCCTTACTCGTCACTGGGGAAGGCTTCCCCTATCGACCGAGCGCAGCATAGCTAGCAGGCCACGCTAATGTGCTGGTGCAATGGCGCAGGGTTCGAGTGGAACAATCCATGCGCTGCAAGACGGGCTGTGGCGGAGCGACGGCCAATCGGCTACGCCGGATGGCGCCGTCGACGTGAAAGCGGCACTGACACGCTTTAGAGAGGCCATTTATCCAGATCCTGGCTGAAAGAAAACACACAGACAGCCGGTGCTTCCCAGCGGCCATGGGAGCCGTATCAATAGCCCATATGTAGACAAATCATGGAGTGAAAACACCAGCCTCCTGTCTGGGCTGGACCGCATGGCCGACATAGCCCTTGGGAGCAAACGCAGCCGGGCTTTATCCTAAAGCTATTCTCAAGGATGTCATTAGAAGACGTATGACGTGAAATGCCCTATTGGGGAGGTGGGGGGCGGGGGGGGCCTGCATTAGACACAATAATCAGATGGATCTCACGGGGGTGATTGATTGCCCTCAATGGAGGCTTTGTGCTTCAGGTGCAGCTTGTAACTCCCTCAAACAGATGCAAGGAAGGTCGAGTGCTACATACCATGGCAGGCGGTGAGCTAGACGGCAGCCCATAGACACTATACCTCAAGTACGCAAATCCCGTGTTGCTTTACGAAAAACGATGGCCGACAATAAAGGAAAATGAAAAAAAAAAACCATCGAAAGGCACTTAATTACCACATAGGATCTGCCTACCCAAAGCAGAAAACTAATTCATGAGTTAAAGCCAACTAACCACCCAGCTGGCCCTGAGGGGACCGATTACCCCATTGAAGATAAGTAGGGCCAGCTGGGCTCCATTAACTAAGCAACTGTCTATATGCAGTGAACTGGTGATAAATCACCATGGCAACACAATCGGCACGATCCATCGGCGTACCTTTTCCGACCGACCGCTGGCCCACGTTACATATAACTACATGTGTCATGTTCTGTCTTCCTCTTATGACTCACAGCGACGAGCATGATGGGAAAGCAGCACAGCAACATTGGCCGTCGCAATATTGTGCCACTCTGGGCTGTCGGCCACCAAGGGTATGAGGTCCTGTTAGCATCACATTACGGTTGAGGCTAAGTGACCCTGTCATAAGAAAGCCATCCCAGTCTCACTATAGCATCACTGACTGATCAAAGGGGCTTCCTGATTGAAATGGTCTCTGTGCTACAAACGCACAGATCTCTGATCGTACCCAGATTCGTTTTTATTTTTTATCATCTATGGCAGGTCACGCATTGAAATTTCTGAACGCTCGTCTATGTTTTATTGCCAATTTAAAATAGAGATATTGCTGGGCCTCAGTGCCTGTAATTCATACTGGAGGCCACAGTCCACTGTGGAGATATCAGATCCATCTACTTTACGACGAGAGACATGACTCCGCACTGTTGATTCTGCAGGGCTCTGATGAAGGCAGGTGCTTATGAATATTCATTAGCGACGGGGCCATCCAGCGAACAGCTCTGCTGTCAATATGTGTCAAACGACTGTAGCCACCAATCAATTGGAGTCAAGACAGAGCCAGGCTGTCTGGGTATGAATATTCACACAATACGGCGGTTCAGTAGAGCTCTTTAAGTAACGACGGCAAGAAGGGCGCTAGTTTTCATGGCATACATAAAATCGGCTGTCATTTTTGTGGCAGAGTAAGTTTGGAACAATCGTCTACCTCGAGTCGTCATAACAACACGAGATATTCGAGCGTGAAGCTCCTCTAGGGAAGCTAAGCCTCCTACAATCATTGTACTTCCTGTGAAACCCGAAAGCAGACACGAGTTTTGTCCCATTTTGAGGTTTAGTGACTCAGGAAATGAAATAAATTATTCCTTATAAATTGCACTCGACTACGAACAAATGAAAGGCAGAGTTCTAGGAACATCAGACCCATAAATAAATATCCCAGAGTGCATTGGGGCTGTGTTTTGAACTTTCTAAAGTTGTAATGAAGCTCTCAGACCAGATTCCTCTCCCACATACTGTCATTACTGAGTATCTCACTCAAACGGAATAAAGTGCTCTAATTATCTGTGTTGGAATAAGACGATGGAGAGTCTGATCGGGTTCACGGCTCTGCTCGGTGTAGATGCATTTCATAAGAAGCTTAATGGACAACACAGAGAGGCTCCTAAACATCGCATGGAGAATCCTATTCTGTTTGTTCAGCTCTTCACAAATTATGCGACTGTTAAAGAATCCGGATTTTATGCTGCGTCCTGTTGATTTGTACGAGCGGCTAAAAGCTAACCATGCACCTCCTTCTGGAATGTTCTTTCGCGGGAAATGGGTTTCATCTCCACGGAATGGAATTCCATAGCGAGCAAGCATTCATCACCCTTGATATGGCGAAGAATGGTTTATTGATTGTTTTTCCAGTCCTACGTGGAAACCAATTATTTGCACATGCAACTAAACTGCACGTGGACGGGATAAGATATAACATCCATAACAGATACCCCAGCACCTGGACACCTGAGACCATGGGCACTTAAATGCGGAGACCTATTTGGAGTAAGAACAGTCATCACATTAAGTTTAGCACAAATCTTGAGGCAGGTGTTTGAGGCAGTTCAGCCTGTAGGAAGACAAGCAGGTGTCTCTCTGTCACAGTGCTGTTGAATCACTTTCTCCCTCTCATTTGTCTAAATAAAGGATGGGTATTTTCTCCTTAAGTGTGCAGATGTACAGGAACACGTTAAATTTGAAAGAATGACTCAGTCATTCTGAGGTGTTGAAGACGGTGACTAATGGTACGTTCGATTGGCTGTGCCGCGGGCAGGCCGTCCGTTCTGTTGTTGGATGTTCGGCAAACTCAAGAGGACGAGCTGAGGCATTCGACGTGCATCTCCATGCCTACGCATCTGCATAACGTGGACCATCTCAAGAGTTTGAAGCGATCGCCCAGATAGAGATAGGGTTCCCATAGAGATCCAATCTCTGTAAGGCCATGTGGAAGGTACAGTATAAGGCAATTCAGCTGGTCCCTTGTAGGTGACTGATGCACCCCTAGGCAGGGACATATAAAGGGGTGAGGCCACAAGGCACTGGTCCCAACTGAAGGCTGATTGGCTCCCTCTCCTGTTACTCACAGATTCAAAACATATCATTGGCTAATGATTTGGTTAACCCCTCTATATGTATTTTGGCCAATCTTATGCTCTCCATCTTTAAAAATCCCACAATTCATAGGCTGATCTCTCAAAATTCACAGTCGGGTGACATCGTCTGAGATTAATGGGTTAACAGGAAAGTCTCCTTTCTGGCCGATGATTTTTTTTAACAATAAGACTTCTGAATTTTCAAATTAAACCCATATTTCATACACAGGCTTTGCTTTCAGGGTTACATTTCGTCAAAAGCTAACAAAGGAGTGTAACAGAAAATCTGACGAGCAGCCGATAGTTCCTACTTTGCACAAAGCCTATATTTAGTCCCCTGCTTGCGTGGTACCAGTCCAAAGCGCACCCTAAAAGCTCTCCGGGTTGGCCGCCTGTGAGGACCACGGATTACTGAAGTGTACATGGCATCCTTGGTAAAAATAGATGAGTCAATGAGCAAGAGGATGTTGGGAATCAGACCTGGGCGGTGCAGCTTCCAGTTGGCAGTGAGTTTTGGACAATTGGCCACCTGCATGGCATGTTTGGAGGCTCACCCAATGAGGAACCTGGTCAGCTGAGGCTACAGGGTGGAACCAAGATCGACACCCAGTGTACCTTTTTATTTTTTGAATGCATCTGAAGCAGGTCATATACGGCTATGCTGAGGTACTCCCATGTGCTGAAAGGTCTGGATTTTGTCTGCCAGAGCCCTGACACCCGAGATATGCCATCTCAGACTGGGCCAACCGCGGGATGCTGGGACACATACAGGGAGGGCCCCACTAAGGAATAGAGGAAAGGGGGGAACGTGTAACCCTGGATAAGAGGGGGGCTGGGAGGGAGGGGCTACTGCAGCTGTCAATACAGGGCTCTGACAGAGAGGGCGCTGAGTTACAGCAACACGTGAGCCCCCCAAGAACAATACAGCTGCACACTTTCATGCCGTTTTCCTGGTCAAGAACGTCCCCTGGCTCTATTTTTGACTTACCCTGCACTCAGCATTAGGGGGATCTCTGTAACTATGGTTCAGGGCTCCTTATCTCCCCTTTAGGGCTTTTCTAGAAAGTGCTATTTCAGTCTTGTCCTTTCACGCTTGGGGAATTACCTAGGAATCACCTTTCTTGGTATGAAAAATGAAAAATACATGGTATAAACTTACCGATATATTCTTTTTAGCTGTGCAAAATTGACATTTATTAAAAAAATATATATGACTGTCTCACCGTTTTAGGAATCCCACGTCATTTACAGCGGATGTTCTTTCAAATTCTGCCAACATTTTCCATCATATCTGCACACTTCTCTACATCATGATTACCCTCTACCCAATTCATCCAGACCTCCTGTGTCTCTCTATCTCTGAGGCCGGAGTTTTGCCCACAACGTAAGCCTCAAAGCACAGCAGTCCATTGCTGATGCAAAGAATAGATCATTTCCCTTGTGGGAACTAGAAGCTTATTGGTGCTTTCTTCAGAATCAACTCCCAGCTCCTTGCACGAAAACACAATGGAGTTACAACACTGGTGTGTGCCCTTTTACACTCTAGGAGAGTCATTTCCAATGCAGATCCTGCACCCAGTCTCTCCACACTCTTGGAACTGCCCTGGGCATGCCAACAACCCTAAGGACGCAGCAACCTTTCCTTGTCACTTTTACAATGTTCACAACCTGCCAGAGAACAGAACAGGAGATGCTGTTAGAGGTGGACCATGAGTTCACCCTACGTGTCCATTCTTCATACCTTTTATCTCATAGAAGGATGTAGTGAACCTTAAGCCTACCCCCGGAGGCACGGCACAACAGGCAGGGGGTACATCATGGTTCTTTGGACTGTGGTGGAAAACCTGAGTACCTGATGGCAACCAAGGACAACAGGAGAAGAATGTGCAAACTCGACACACAGAGCTGGGGGTGAATGTCCTTTGGCGTAGGCTGCATCAAGGGGAACCTGCAGGCCTTAACGTGGCCTTTGGGGTAGGCTGCATCAGGGGGAACCTGCAGGCCTTAACGTGGCCTTTGGGGTAGGCTGCATCAAGGGGAACCTGCATGCGTTGACGTGGCCTTTGGGGTAGGCTGCATCATGGGGAACCTGCATGCGTTAACGTGGCCTTTGGGGTAGGCTGCATCAAGGGGAACCTGCAGGCCTTCACATGGCCTTTGGGGTAGGCTGCATCAAGGGGAACCTGCATGCGTTAATGTGGCCTTTGGGGTAAGCTGCATCAAGGAGAACCTGCATGCGTTAACATGGCCTTTGGGGTAGGCTGCATCATGGGGAACCTGCAAGCGTTAAAGTGGCCTTTGGGGTAGGCTGCATCAAGGGGAACCTGCATGTCTTAATATGGCTTTTGGGGTAGGCTGCATCAAGGGGAACCTGCAGGCCTTAACGTGGCATTTGGAGTAGGCTGCATCATGGGGAACCTGCATGCCTTAATATGGCCTTTGGAGTAGGCTGCATCATGGGGAACCTGCATGCCTTAATATGGCCTTTGAAGTTCCTCGTCAGCTGGAAGCAAGCTGATGCAGGAGGGTGGGCCAGTAAACGCCCCCAATTTATATGTTAAACACAGCAGAGGCACATGTCCTTCTTCATGTGGACACACTGATGTTTGCTTCACAGCTTCCTCTGTAGAGCCCATCCAGAACGTTCATCTGTACGAAGAGGAGGCAAAGATCTTCTGGTGCATCCTTGGATATTTGTAACCTAGAACTGCTATTGTTATCAATGCAAGAGTTATTTTTTCATTTATTAACAAGACAAAAATCACAAAATGGGCCTTAAGAAAAATAATTGTCTATCAAAATATCATTTGTCATCCCAGCGGGAGGTATAACATGAGAAGTCAACAGAGCAGGCACCTGATGTTATCAATCAGTAATCATGTAAAATCTTCATAAAGTTGCAATGTGGTGTAATCCAGCAATTCTCAGCCATCACCCGCTTAATTACTATCAACTTTTTAATTAATTAGGCCTGATTGGGCTGTTATGAAGTACAGATGTGCACGTCACGTCAATTAATGGGTACAACCTGTATGTTAATCGAGAACATAATTAACATTAGCCGCTAAAAGGAGCGGTTGTGCTAATAAGGAGGCGAAATGTGTTTTCTTAACTCAATTTGGTTCATTTGCATAGCTCAAACAAAAGTGTGCAAATTAAAATGCAAACATAATTAAGATGGTCAGTGAAAAAAATCATCAAGCAGGTTGAAAATGTCACTAATGAATGATGAAATGATGTATGGAATGGGCAGCCCAGTATAACGATGGGGCGGAGCTTAGTTTGTGGAAGGAGGAACAAGAATCTGCCCTGAGAGATAACAGTTTAGGCGATGCTGAGCTTTGGGAGTCAATGTTTTGCTTGTATTCTTTCCAACAGCTACACCAGTCATACATGTTCTAGCACATGTGATAATCTGTCGTCAGATGACATAGAGACGCTGATCACAATATTAAGCAGCGGTATTTAGCTTGATTAAGGATGTCAGTAATACTTCTGATGAGAGAAAGTAGGCATACAAAGCCACGGAGGATGGGATTACTGTGTGCCCTCAACCAATGCCTCGTTTGACTTACTAGGAGGCCGACCAATCAAAAGCCAGCTCAACCAGCCAATGACGGACATCGGTGAACGATCCTGTTGAACATGGACGTTGAGGGCACTCATTTCCAGAGGGAACACAAATTCGAGCCCCCAGTCTGCTCGCACGCCACAGGAAGCTTCATTTGGAGTACTTCCTGTTTGCGCACCGCGTGGGACTGTCTGACACGGTCGTGGGATGTTTCGTCACTCGCGGCTCAGTGATGCGCACCCCGCACGGGGCCCTGTGCCAGTCTGAGTCGGCGTGCCTCCATACAGACGGGAACGCCTCAGCTGGCGCCTGAGCCGTCTGCAGAAACAAGGTTCGTCTGTGTTTTACACTTGAGTTTGTTTATGGAAAACGACCTAAACCCTAAAAATGAAAATAAACATTGTCCCTCTGCCTTCTCTTCTATTTATCATTTTGATGATGATTATAATGGTGTTATTTCATTGCAAATACCTAAATGATTTATTCGGAAGCATTTCCACTATTGCAATCAGGCATAATGTACAGTATTATGTAGCACTCAAGTTTTATTATGCCTGATTGCAATAGTGAAAACTGCTGTTTAAACATATCATTCTAGTAATAGATTATTCAGGTCTTGTGTTTGTCAAAGCAGCCCATAATGTAGTGGATATGAAAAGATGTTTATTTTATGTTGTGCATAGCTACATAGATCAAAAGACATATTAATTTATATATGAAAACATCACCAAAGTCACTGGCTGTTGTCTTATAGGAATAAATTTGTGCATATAAAGCTATTAACATACCATTGCAAGACTTTTTTGACTAGAATAAACTATTAGATTTAATACAGCAGATGTTTTAGCTGAGTTTTTTGGTGACTGCAGGAGAAAAGATGGCAGCAAGAGGATTATATCCGATTTATATGAAGGACGAGTATCGAAACGCGTGATCGTTTGAACGTTTCCCCTCTTCGATGTATCAGGAGGTATCGTGGCCCCCTCTGATTCGAGCTTCACATCAATCTGTCCTCAGTCACCTGTGAGCTCCAAAGGACCCAGCTGATTGGCCGATGCAGTGTCCCTCCCCTATCACTCACCCATTCAAAGCATATCATTGACTAATAATGATGTTGGCCCCAATGTATGAATTATGGCCCCATTTATGCCCTCCACCTTAAAAATCCTAGAATTGTCCCTGATGGGACCCATCAAGCTCTCCCATCAGTGGTCAGACCAGTGATTGGCTGCCCCGCCCTGTCTCAACTAACAAGGATAAAGACTGTGGATCTTGGTTATTTATAGTCCTTCATCTTGTGATTCGGAGCTCAGGGAGGCTGGGGGTGCTAGCATGCACACATAAACGAAAACATTCATGCCGGTATATGTTCCCCATATATACACTCACGAGAAAGACATACAGAACTATGCACACACGGTAAGCACTTCCGAAGAATCAATTGACCATCACACATCCACGTGTCCAGATTCAACTTTATTGTTGTCGCACGAAGTACAAGTGGTCAGATAACGAAATACAGTTTTGCAAGAGTGCAGGAAACAATTGTGCAGCATATACGTGTTATAAATAAATAGAGGAATGGACATCAGTACAGCAGAATACATGATGTGGAATAAATAATGGGTAATGCTTCATATTGAGTGCACCTTCAAGATGCATTTGTAATGCATTCTTATGACATTAATATATAGCATGTAAGTCAATCTTAATATGAAGGCGCACTTAATGTTCTGTGAATGCTCTATGAATGCATTATGAAGGTACACTTAATGTTCTGTGAATGCATTATAAATGCATTATGAAGGTGGCCTTCACGCAAATCAATACCAGTTTTTGTTATTAACATATATTAAAGCTGTCTTGTCTTGTTCACTGAAAATGTTCCGAATGCAGTTCTTTAGACATGTTAAGGTACACTTACATGCTGCTTATTAATGTTATTTGAATGCATTAAAAAGGTGCAATGAATGTGAAGTTACCATATAGTCAGTATATACAGGGTCTATGATTGCGGTAAAAGAAGGATGAGAGTTTCTGTACCATGCAGGCACATCAGTTTCAGGATGCACAGGCGTACGCACACATATTCATTCACATGCACGTGTGTCCAGCATGCCCGTGAAAGCCGGTCATTACAGGAACGGACAGGCCTTCGCCAGATAACCGGCAAACGGAGGGTGACAGACTCAGTCGGGACAATACTGAATTAACGTGAAGACTATATCACTTTGACGAGCGATAAAAGACTGCGTACAAGACAGATGGGAGGGGGCCGTCAGCCAGGCTAGTGTCCGTTTCGTGACAGAAACAATCGCGCCGAAGTGACGGCTGATTTCCCACGGGCCGGGGGGGACAGTTCGTGAGTAATTCCTGCAAGGAGTCGGCCACGTCTCTTGTTAGCCAATTTTCCTGTCGCTTATCTGTTTATTGTGGCTACATCATTCCTTCAATCACACCAAATTGCCTTTTTGTTGTTCAGCTCTAATGCCACCAAATCGTTTTAATTTCACAAGTCGTGCCACTGACGTTTATGCCCGGTTAAACAATAAAAGTAAAGCCCGACGGGAAAAGCCGCGACGCATTACAGAAATAAAACTGCTTCGCCTGCGTTTCCACTCATGGTGACGCCGAGGACCTTGCGAGAGAGTCGTGGCTTTTTCAAACGGGCCCTGATCTGATTTTAATGAACACAGGGGGTGTCAAAATTGTCCTGTTGCCGTCGCAACCATCCCCACCCACTCTCTGTAGGAAGAACGAACATGGAAACATCAAGCATCTTAGGGGCTGTATAACAGCTGGTTTATGGAAGTTTTAGTGTGGGCCTCGCCCACCGAGTCATTCCGAAAATTCCTTGACATCGGGGAACATTTAGTCTATTTTTAAAAGCCAGCTACCTAAAAACTCCAGGCTGCGGCGCAGCCAGCCAGCAGAGCGGCCAGCTTTAATCACGCCGCAGAGCAGCTGAATTAGTGAATAATGTATCGACTGTAAGAAGGTACTGCAAGGAGCAAAAAGCCAGAGAGGTGGACGCTAACTGGGGTTGGGGAGCAGGTTATTAATGCCACCTGGATGCAGTGTTGGGGAAGAGCTGTCAAATAACCTTTTTGATAGCAAAACATGCCCCAGGCTTCTTGCGGTGGCCCTGTGTGGTGGCCCCCACCGGTGTATATGGGCGAGACGGAAGGGGGCGCCTTGATGGCGATGGAAACGCTCTCCAGCAAACAAGTGGAATAAGACACGGCGTGCCAGGTTTAATACATCTCAGGGGGGAGTTCAGAGGAGAGTTTATGGGGGAAGCTGAGAAAGCTCCATCAAACGGCTTTACTGGTCCACATACATATTGATGTGTCACTTTTCGCCTCCAGCATGGAGATACTCTTTAGCCCAGAAGAATGCAAATGACAGGCCACGGTGTACCGTGGTGAGAAAGGCTTCCGAATCAGCAGCGTGGACTATAAAAAGAGATCCTTAACACCCACCTTTAAGATACGTAACTGCTCCATCACAGGGCGCCTGCTGCACACTCAATCTAGAAATATTGGCCTAAGTGTTTGGCTTTGAGAACGAGTAAGAGTACCTGGACGAAACTTATGTGACAAACAGAGAACAATCAAACTCTACATGCACACAAGGAGCACAGGACTCATACCCACAACTCTGGAGATGCAAAGCAACAGGGAATACCAATTGCGCCGCCAGACTTGTCACGGAAAGCTTAAAACAAATATATTTCAGTTGCCTTTTCACAACCAGATACTGAATACTAGGAGACAACACGCATGTATTTAATTAAAGAACAGTTGGAAAGAGCAGGTGGGAATTTGTACAGGTAAACACTCATATTTTGTACAAGAAAAATCATAATCTGATCAAGCCTTCAACAAGAGATCCCATTACCTGTATTTAGGTGGAGGCTTCTTAAACTCTTACCCAGAATGCCATGGGTGACATCACAACAGAGGCAGGCTCCAATTGGCCTGTCAATCCCCGTTACCCTTTTAGAACCAGTTCATCCAACGGTGCGTTTCATAGCACGATAATAACGGATACCCTAAGCTTGGCCATCCCCCACCACCTTGCACACCTAAGACTTTATGTATTTCATGATTTCATAATTAATAAGGTGGCGCACATTAGGTTTTCAATCAAACGAGAAATCACCGATTGCATTTCATCCATACAGTATATGCTCATCAAGAGGAACAGTCGTGGCTCTTTAATCAACCATTTAAACCTATAATTAAGGAGCTTAATTCAGGGAATGTTCATCTGTCAGTAATTCTGTTAAGACTATAAAGTATGATGGAATTGCGGGATTTAAACTTCAAGAGTGCACTTTAATTAGGATGGATAAAGACGCCAATGGGGCAGAAACGGGAATTCATAGTAAAATCCCTCCAGAGAAGTTAAAGACATAAATTCAAAATTAACTTTATGCAGATTACCCACGTTTGTTTTGGGGGCTGACAGTTGAAACTTTTTTTTTTTTTATGCACAGCTGTCTGAATTTCAAAACAAATCTTGCATCCTTGAAAAGAAGCGATCATTAAAAATATATCCCAGCATCCTGCTGAAAAGGCTTGTGAAGACGCAATGCTGTCACCACAACCGGTTTGGTCCGGCGTGTTTCAAAGCGTGGCGCTGGGGATCCCACTAGCTCCCCCCCCACCTCCCTTTGTTCCCCGCTTTTAGCCACCGCATTGGTTGACCTCCTGCTTATTCTGATCCGGGGGCTTCCCCTCTGGGGGAGATAACCGGGAGTGTGGAGTTCAAAGCACCCCCCCAGCGAGAAAGAGGCACTCCTGGCTGTGGAGCGAGAGGAAAGAGCCAGCTATCCTTTCAGCGCATACTGTAGGTCCGCCGGAGGAGACGGCCGGCGTCCGCGACAAGTCACACCACTTCCTCATGGGTACATCAGATCGCTGCAGGAAGTGCGGCACGGGGCCGCCGGAAATCAGAGGACAGATGCTGCACAGAGAAAGATTTAAAATGCAGTGGAATTGTTCAGCTTAGGCCAGTGACTTCTCATCACTGAGCATCTTGCTAGCATGTCACACTGCATTTGGCACATACGAGAACAGAAATTTCCAGAAAGTGCATGGTTCATAACAGTGTATTGGATATTTGACTGTACTATATATATTATTACATTATAATGATTAGACTATTTTCACTTGCTGCACTTTTAAGATATAAGTTTCAGGACTATGGTTGCATCTTGGATTAGATGCAGGTTGGTGCCCCATCCTGGGTTGTTCTCTGCATTGTGCCAGTAGCTTCCAGGATAGGCTCCAGACCCCCGTGGTCCTGAATAGGACAAGTGCATATATAAAATGGATGAATGGGTGGGTGGAAGGATGGATGAGTTAGATGCAATAATTTCACATCAAAGCCCACAATTTTAACAGTAAGTTTTCAAATAGTAAGCTTTAGGAAATTCAGCTGCTTAAGAATGCTTAAAAAAAACAGGTTACCACACAGTAGGGTTGCATAAAAAATGCACATCTGTCTGTCTTCAGCTGTTTAGACTTCAAGGGACGAAGTCTTCAAGGAAATACAATTATACTGCCTTATCTGGGATGAATGAGCAAGAAACGATTTGGCGACTCTCCAGAGTAAAGAGAAGTTAACATCAAATTTTAATTAGACAAAATGTTTTCAAATATGGAAATGTAATGTGCAGAAAGGCCTCCTGAAGACATGTCCAGCTCCAAAATATGAAAAGTAACATTGCTATGAGATGTTATATATGCAAATCTAGATATAGATTTGTTGAATTGGCTCATTGTTGCAGAAAGCTTGAAAGGATCAGAAAAAAATTCAGTATGATCCCAAAACACAGAAAAATATCCTAACCTCTTACCAGCTTATCAGAAGCTGCAAAATATTTTCTTTATTGCATTAATATGGTTTTAAGGCTCTTTAAATACATCTGCTCCACTAACTCAATTAGTTTTGGGATATATCCCATGTTTCTTGAGGCATGCACCAGTAAACAATATAGTGTGCCTAATCTTTCATGAGCAGGGGGCACAACAGGATACAGAAAAACATATAAATGATGGTTTGGCTGAGAAAATTGGGAGGCAAAGATAAGAGGAAATGTATTCCCCCAACCCCCAAATCAGGCCAGCTGAAGGCTCTTTAACTCTTTAATCATGTTTGAACAATGCTCAAGTTTTGCAGTAAGACTAGGCTTAATCTGCAATTCTGGACGCTACCTTGGAGAGTCTCTATGTTGCAGCGGTAATGGCTATGTATATTTCATGAATAAAAGATTCGATCCCACAGTACTTTTATTTCTGGAGGGTTCCTTAGCATGAGACAAAATAATAATAACAATTATAATAATAATGTTAATAGACAAGAAATAAACTGGCATCCAAATTTAGCATCACAGATTGGTGAACAATTAATGGATTGCTAAATTATTGGATGTTTGGCTTCCATGTAATTGATGTCTAGGTGTAAGCCTTCTGAAGGACATCATGATGCATTCGGGGTAACAGGATTTATGGGCTTCCATTAGATTACCGGATAAGTGCAAGCGTTTTTAACGATGAGGTGTGAATATGAATGGCAGCGAGTTGTAACCGTTCCTCACCCCACCTCCTGAATCCATGGCTACATATCAGCGGGAGTCCAGATCTCACGTAGATGTATTCCATGCACAGGCGATTTTAGGATTTTTTTTTAAGTTGGGGAGCATGAAAAGGGCCATAATTCATACAAAAGGGTCAACCTCATTACTAGCCAATAATATGTTTTGAATGGGTGAGTGACAGGGGAGGCAGCACTCTGGAGGCCAATTAGTTTTCAGCTGGGGCCAATGCCCCGCCCCTGTATACGCCCAAGACGGATCAGGACAGGAGGGCCAGGTTATGTCCTTGTGAGAGCTGAAATGGGATGAAGCGGAGAAAATCATGGTCTTCTGAAGGAGGACACACACCACCAGCGTACATAGCTGTGAGCCGTAGCACTGAGCGGGGCTCAGCAAGTTATGGATGACGGGGGGGAAGAACTCAAGAGCCGGCAGACAGTGCCACCCCTGGCCAAACTGGGGCCCTAAGCAGAACTTTATTTTGAGGCCCCCCCATTACAAAAAAATGCGTAAAAAAATCCACTAACAATCTTTTCCTTTTCCTGTGCACTCTTTCCTAACAACTTTTATACAACGTTCTTTGCGGTAAATTGAACTTGACAGCTGTTGATTTTACGTCTAGCTTATAAATTGAAGAACAGTCATAGACTACTAACTTGTACTAAGCACTTGTTGTAAGTCGCTCTGGAAAAGAGCGTCAGCTAAATGCGGTAAATGTAAATGTAAAATGACTGTATCACAAAATGCGATTTAGGTTTACAACCTTGCGGTGTCAGA
>JAODLD010000056.1:2366821-2409315 GCA_026781065.1 Mormyrops boulengeri | reverse complement strand
CTCTCCTGCCTTGGGCTGACTTGGTGCTCTACGCGCGCCTCACGGCAGCGATGCGCATCCTTTGCGCATTTGCAGAGCAAGCGTCCCCTCACGGAAAATGGGGCCCCCCATGGATCGTGGGGCCCTACACACGGCGCGTGTTCTGCATGTAGGGAGGGGCGGCACTGCCGGCAGACCTAATCATCCCTAATCGAGCCCGAATCCAGACGTTTCACTGGCTTGAAATAATCGACTGCTAAAACCAAAGCCTAAAAGTGCCCCGACACCTGTGCAGTGGTGTGTGCCCGTCGAAGAAATCTTCAGAAAAGTCCTCAGTCTCACAAGGCAGAGGCAGGAATGGCGCTGAACAGCTACAGCTTGTGTTAAAGAGGTTAAATTGTGCTTCCCTTGATTTTATTTACATAACAGAGAAATCTTATTCTGGATGGGATTCGCATGACTGGAGGTCACTCGTCAAACCTTACCCTTGAAATTCAGCAGGGCTACCCTTAGTCAGAAAAACAAAATATTTACAACAAAATGCAAACATCTGAAGTTTTTAAAACTATATCCTCCTTCTCCTCTAGTCATCAGTCACGATTCAGTATCTAAGAAAAAAAAACAGTAAGGACAAATTCTTTGCATTAATATTTAAAACTGCCATGCAGACAGACTTCCAGCCGGCTCCTAAAACAGAAATTAATTTACCAAACAAATTTATCACCAGGTTAGCGACAATGACAAAAATGCAGCCGATTCATTATGAAAATGACACGAGAAACTTTCAGAATGGGGAATTATTAAAATCAAGTAAGCTTTTGAGATAATGCAGTACATTAAAATATTAATTACTCTGCTTACAATGTCCAACAATAAACTTTTCCATAAGCGCGATGTATTAAAAGTGGAAAATTCTATTTTCATGTTTGTAAAGCAACACACAGGAATGGACCGGGAATTTGCTGTTAAGAGGGGACCATTTTGACAATTTGCCGCCGACCTGGGAGGATCGAGGTCGGGGTGCCCTTGATAAATTTCCGTAACTTCCCGATGGCCAGACCACGCTCGGAAACCTAATGTTTAAGTGACGTGCTTGCCATATATCTAATGTATTTACCCACAAATAGTTTTCAGATTGTCAGTAGATTATCTCAGAAGGGGGGAGGTAATATCACGTGACCTATAGCTTCTTGGCGATTTAAATCGGTATTGAAACGAATGCAGTTTGCATCGTCTTAGTCCGTATGAGCGACATATGGCGTACAGTGTGTGATAAGCTCACGGCTGCACCCTTCATGATTTACGCTGCTCACGTCGCCCACGGACCCCTCCATTCCGTAATGTTTTACGAGCAAGGGCTGAAGATCTGGGTCTCCTTGTAAAGATTTACTATAAAGAGGAAAGCAATCTTCAAGAAAAGCATTAACAAAACCAAAGAAAACCCCCCGATAATCATAATAACAAACAGTGGCCGTTAACACTTCAAGCCCATCAGCATTTATTAATAACCTGTCTGCCTAAGTTATTCTCTTTAACAGTGTATCTGCCATTTCTGCAGACAGTGAATCAATCAGTGTGCATCCTTATGAAACTTCTAGCCTCAAAACTGCCATTAAATCAATAGTATCCATTTTCAGATTAAACAGGCGCTGGTGGGGTTTCCTAACCGGAACCGGGTGCAGAACCGGAAAGGGGACACCGATTGGGCGTGACTGCGGATCGGAAACGCCGGTAGTCGGATTTCCCGCTTTGCCCCCGTTGAAATAAGGCGGCAAAATAATCAGATATTGTATATTTATCCACGGGTATATTGCATTCCTGTAAGAACGCCCTGTTATCAAGCCACCGTGCACTCGGAGAAGCATGAGTCGCCGCGCTTCCCGGGGGGGCGAAACGTCAATCTTTATTCTCAAGCACTGGAGGCCCCGAGCTGACGTACAGCTAAACAACCCAGCAATGCCGGTGAATAGGCCCCGATTCGGGAGTCTGACCGTCGGCACGGAGACAAGAACGATTTGCAGTCGGCGAGGTAAGATGGGCACGAGCGTGCGGGGGATCCGGAGCGCGAGCTGAGCCGCGCGCGGCGCCGACCTCATGCACTTGGATGATATGCGGCCTTTCGTGCGGACACGCCGTGAGAGACGGGCCTCTGCCGGGGGCTTGTTGTTCTAGGCTGTCCCGCGGCTCGCAGCTGCGGCTTTCTTCAGTTGCACAGCTCCCTGGTTGTTTTGAAGTGGTACTTTCCCTCCACCGAGCACCAAACCCTTGCTACACTGGGCCGTGTCTGCTCTGCAGTTTTACAAATGTAACCTACATCCCGATTTAAATTGCCATCACAATACATACGTCCCTGCAATAATATTTACATAAAATATTAAAGTTGGGATTATATCTTAAAAGGATACACTCATAGGGAAGGATTTTTGTGCCATTCAAACATTCTTGTTGCTACTTTTACATTCCCTGGTGATATTTGCCGAGTCAGTGGTGCTGATGATTTCTGCGATATTTGTTGTCTTGTTAAAGTTGATCTTCACTTCTAAATATTACTATGCATAATGTGTGCATGCCTTTGTACAATGGGTGTCTCGCAGCATTTATTCAGCTGACAGTGGTACAGACTGTGCACACCTGCACCGAATCGTGCGCGTGATCTGTGTAAATGCAAGCATTCCGTAGTTTAATCCTTCACAGAAGTGAACATGGTGTGGAGTACAATTCGTTGGGGGAATGGTAGCTTTAATCTGCCGTTCTGTCGCATGATATTTGGGGCTCTGCTGCTGCCCGTCACGTTCCTGCTGGGGCAGACTGAACCTTCCGAGCCTTTGCCTGGTGAACATGTGTTCTGATGGTCGTGTTGCAGTGATGTTTCAAGGCTCTGCTGGTCAATCGGCTCCATCCAGGGCACGATATCGTTCTCAGCATTTAATCGTGGTCAGTATAGTTAACGAAGTTACAAAGCTGTATTTTTTGTGTGTGAAGTACTTTTTTTATTGTTATTTTCACTTGGTAATACTATGTTCAACTTATAAGTTCTTCCTCATGGCGAAAAACGACTGATTAGGGTGACTCGCTACACTATTACCTATTACCTCACTCCTCCAGGATTAAAGGTTCGACTCCCCCCTCTGCTATAGGTGTATGGAGTTGCATGCTCTCTCTGTATCTCGTAGGTTTCCTCAGGGTGCTCTGATTTCAGTCAAAGACATGCACTTAGGTTAATTGGCATCTCTAAAATGCTCGTGGTGGGTATGTTTGCGCATCCCATCCAGGGTATATACCACAGCCTTGAGCCCTGTGTGGCCTGGGATAGATTCCGGGCCCCTGATGAACTTGGCCATGATAGATAGGCAGCTAGAAGATGATTGGATGGAAGGATTGTTTGCCCATGAATGGGACACTGTCCCGATTTCTTCTCAGGACCCCACCCTTCCAGCGTGATGCCTCCACCTGTCAAAGTCTCAGGAGCGCCCCCTATGCGACAGCCGATCTCAGGTAGTGGAGACAGACATGGTCGTCATTTGGTTGTGTCGCCTTTGTCATGCAAGTCACAAAAACAAAATGCCTGCTTCAGACCCCCGGTGCTTTCTATTAGACCTTCATCAGCCATGAAGTGGCCTGTGTATTTTCCCCAGAGAGCGACTGCCCCGTCGATTTGTTATGGCCAGGAGGAGAGACAGAGGAGAACAGAGGAAAAATAAAAGCTTTCATTCTCTAAACTGTCACTTGGACTGCTGTAGTCGCTCTTGATGTTATTTTCAGTTTTTTTTTTTTTTTTAAGTCAACCCCCATAGTCTTTTCTTTCTTGATGGAGTGTCATGTCTCCTGATATGTAACAGTATGCTGAGACTGGAGGGCGCTGTCCGCCTGCATCCTCGTACCCAATGGGAACCAGCATCTGGGGGAGCCTGTCCCTCTAGGTGGCGCTGTAGAACAGAACTACCTGGGAGATGATGGGGCCCTTTAGACGGGCCTGTCCAACCTGCGCAAGTGAAAGTCACTGTTCCATTAACCCTCTGGTCGTCTCTATAAGTGGGGTGACCACAGACAGCATGGGCAGTCCCCCTGAGGACCCCTGAAATCATATATTTTTACACTGGCGGGAATGCCTATGTATTATTCATTATTACATAAACTAATTAAAAATATTATCCTTCTTATTGCATGGGCAAAATATGAATAACTACGGCCGTAAGCTAGATAAGAGGAATGATTAATTAAGTACAATAATGGATATTATGAGAACTATCCGTGATACTTTTAATTTCCCTGTGATGGATCCCATTCAGCGTGTACCTCTCTGCCCTGTAACTCTTGGAATAGACCCAGATCATCCGAATCCAGCCTACACATGTGGCTTTTCCGAAAGTGCGTGAATGAACACATTTACAGGTGGATAGCTATTTCCGGTCTCCTGCGTGGAACGTGTGCCCTGCTGTGACAGGGATCTCCATGTCGGTCTGGGAAGAGGTTCTGCTGGGCTGGCAGCTTTGGGGGTGGGGGAGGGGTGGGCAGGGGAATGACAGGCTAGTGGACCTCTGCAACCTACTGCCTGGTTGACGACTGCAGGATGCTGCTTGCTGATTATATCTCTGCTTGGTACCATGCTTAGTGATTCAAGAACTCTTTGAAACCCATGATGGACCATCGCTGTCTTCTGTCCTACACGGTTAATATAAGCGACAGCACACATTGTCCTCTGCACTGTTACGCCACGAACCTTCTGATCCAACTCTGTAGCCCAACCTTCGTGGTGACACTCCAGTGT
This sequence comes from Mormyrops boulengeri, assembly GCA_026781065.1. Classification (NCBI taxonomy): domain Eukaryota; kingdom Metazoa; phylum Chordata; class Actinopteri; order Osteoglossiformes; family Mormyridae; genus Mormyrops; species Mormyrops boulengeri. Next base: position 2,404,568 of record JAODLD010000056.1, on the reverse strand, counting down.
TGGGCATGATGGAGGAACGCTTCAGGTAGTCATGGGAGCAATGAGGCTTTAAAAGCCGTGGTGAGTGGGATTACTGTCAGCCATCGATCACTAGCTGCTTGTCCCTCCAGTGGGGGAGGGAGGCCAGCTGGTGAGTGACAGTGCACAGTAATCCCTCCCACTGCTGCCTCCAAGCCTCATTTCTCCTGCGGCTACCTGCAGCCGTCCTCCGAGCTCCCAGACGGAAAGGTCCATGTGTGCCTCTTGACGGTCCCCCCCCCCCGGATTTCGGTGCAGGTTAGTGTTCCCTGCCATATGATCCAGACACCGAACATCTAACGGCCGCTAATTGACCTGCTGAGTCAGGGCTGTGGGTCAATAATCCATCAAGTGTCCTCACATGGATAACAACCAAAAAATGTTTGGCTAGACTGACAATTAAAGGCCCAATTAGGCTTAATAGCAGTCATTTGCCAGTATCAGACGTCTTTGTTATCTGAGCGAGTGGCATACCAAATACTTTTAATGAGGTGATTATTTTAAGGATGGCTTTTCTGACATGGTTACCTATTCATGTTGTAATGTTCACGTACCCGACTTTAGTACTGTGGTTTGTGGTGGCATGGGTTGTTGATCTCATGCTTGATCTTGTGCTTAACATGTGAGTGTCCGTTTGCTCTGCATAACATGATGTGGTGTTGCTCTCCTCTGCCTTTGCAGCATATTCAACATGGCTACCGCTGAGCTAAAGCTTTTCCCCAGCTGTCGAATAGCAACATCTGACTTGCAATCTCTTATGCAGTACAGGGAGCCTATCCCAGGCAGTACAGGGCCAAAGGTAGGGGGTAGACGGTATGCCAGTTTATCACAGGATCAGAGACGGCATTCAAACACCCAACCTAGGCGGAAGAATGGAGTCGACAGCACCTCAGAGGGACGAGGCTAAAGGCTTTTTTAGGCTTCGAGCCCTCAAATACCAGGCCCCGCTTGTCAGTGACATGAAAGAGAAACATCCTTGTAGCATCGGGATGATTTCATAATTCAGCTACCTCTTACTGGTATTTTTCAAAAATAAATCCCAAGCAAAGACTAACCATGGTGAGAGGATGGCAGATGCCCTCTTGGGGATTCTGTCACGTTAATGTCTACTTTCCCATGTCATGTGTGTTTCAATTGAGATTATTGATGTTCAACCTAGTGTCTTAAAGGGAATCCCATCTTCTCTATATGATTATGATGATGATACTTTATGTCACCATTTGTACAGGTACATGGGAATTATTTTTTCCATATCCCTCCCTACTCTCCCTGAGAGACGCACATGCATGTGAGAGAGAATCTTGGGGTCACAGGTTAGCCGCGTATCCATTTTTAGGATTAAGGACCTTGCTCAAGGGCCCAGCGGTGATACGATCACTGTGTTAGCCATGGGTTTCAAACCTGGAACCTTCCGATTGCATGGTAACCCATAGAGCCTCACACTGCCCCCTGTTGGCTGGGTATATATGGAAACTACGGGTCAGAAGTTGTGTTTCTTTCACCCACCGCTCATCTTGTCATATCTCTGACTTCATTAAAACTGTCAAATTATACAAAGCGTCATATCTCACAGAACTGGGACACAAGTGCTCACCTTGCTGTTTTTTTTCTTTCCTCTTTGCGACGGCCCCCGTGCATGTTTGTGCTCCGGTTTCTGCTTTTCCGTCCTCAGATTGGCAGGGTTTTCCTTTTGTTACAGTCTCGACGAACCTCAGGCTGAACTCGAGCCCCTTCGAGTCAACACGCCTGGTGGGGCTGTGTCGTTTCAGTAAGGCCACTCCTCAGCAATCGCTTTACAGGAGGTTCCGGAATGATGTCATACTCATCTGATTCTGTACTCGTTTGCTTAAAAATTGTCTGAGGCCCAGAATGAATTTATGTAAATGACTGCATGAAAAATGGTGAGTATTTAGTACTGTCAGAATCAAGTCCTGTGTCCTCTTGCCTCGTTTGGCTGACTTATGCCTATCTGAGGTACTCTTGCCCTCTCCCTCTTTGCTGTGGCAAGATAATTGGCTGGATATATGAAAACACAATAAAAACGATTCGCTCCCAGTGCGTCTCTGTCTGTTTTTATCTCTGAGATTAACCCCCCATGACCGGTTTCGTCTTATGACAAAACAGAATGATTAATGTGCCCAATGTATGGAACCTAAGAATGTCAACGTTTGCAGAACAACAAGTCAATCTCTGTGGTTTTCAGAAGGAATGCAATCCCATGGCCTAAGGTTCAAAGCAGAATCATTGTTCTTTGCTCCTGGTTACTTAAAATAGGGTTTAATGGTAAAGTTTCAGTAATTTGTACAACTATAATGAAAGTGAACAGCTGCTGCAATAAAAAAAAAATGCATGCAGTCTTTTATACCTTTCCAGTTGTATATATGCCCTGGAGGCCTGATGCAGAGACACACAAGGCCTCTAGCTGTCTCTTGTAAGGTGGTTTTAATAGCCGGTGTGATGCACATCGGCCTGCCTTCTCTGGCTGGGCGACGTCATATTGAGCGGCACGGAGTGGTACGCGGCGGCACGTCGAGCGTGCCTGCCTCTCTCCCTCCAAGAAGCAGAGCAATTACGCTCACCTGCAGTCGCAAGGCATGCTTTCAATCGAAGCGGAGGAATGAGAGAGTCACAGAGAGCCCCCGCCTTCAGAACAGCGTGGTTTCATGAAATGGGATTCTCAAGACCTGTGGAAATAACCTTCCTCAGTAATACTTAGGAACTATTCTGTTACTTTACTACAATAAAAAAAATAATAGATGGTTTGTGCTTCTTGTGGCTTTTTAGGAAATAGGCTCTTCCACTGTATTGCTCCCACCATTTAATAACTGCTACTGTTTCATATCGCTGAGGCTTTTTTTCCTCTACATATGAAGGCTGGTAGTGTTAGTGGGGCTCTGTCTTCAGTGTTGACATAGTCTGTTTACCTTCACCGCCAGATTCGGGCAGCCCGTCCACTGGAGTATCCGTCACAAGTGTGAGAGGAGTTTCTAAAATATTATTCACCGGCTCTTTAGCTGTTAATTTTTATAGTCCACTCTACTTTTAAGCATCAACTGATATTGTTTTCTCAGACTTTGGAGACTCAGGGAAAGTGTGAATGACGCACAAGTCAAGTTGAATGCATCTATCGCTTTTTTGGCATCTAAATGTTGACTTTAATAAGATAAGGCTTCAGTCATGGTGGTGGTCCCTTTCAGGATTGATTCCTCTAGCTAGAGGTCATACTATTTTTGGCAATAAAATCCTGGCAAACAATGTAATTAGCAGTGTGAGCACAAGGGATGCTTTTTAGCCGTATGTAAGTCTGTGCCGGTTTCAGCCAAGAGGCTACGATTCTATGAATAACTACTGGTTTGTCTGGTTTGACTACAATAGACAAGATATTTATAATGGAGGCACTCAAACTGCAAGCGACAAAAGACAGCCCTTGACGTATAACAGGGCATGTAAATCGCTGCAAATGTGTTCCGACCATGGTCGATCTTCGGCTTCTCTTTGAAGTGCGGCTAAGTAATGAAAGGGAGACAATGGACTCTGATTGCGCTAAAATCAGGAGCAATGTGCCCAAAGAAGAGGGAAGCATATTCTGTCAAAGCGTCGGCTAAGATCAAAGGGTCATGCCGCACACCTATCTGAGCATCGCCGCTACATCTTCAGCTGAAATTGGGACCAACACATTTGATCAGTTTGTTTCACGCTCACAGCATACCAGGAAGGTGAGTGATAGACCCATGGCTCGGAGCCGGAAGAGAGCAAGATGCTTCTAAACATCCCGGACGGTTCTCCATCCACCCAGTAAGTTTGGGAACTTTGCTCAAAATTCAGCATTTCAATATGGAGAATATCAAGTAATGATGATCCTGACTAACTGGTATACTTAATTTTCTGGATCATCTGAGCTTTCAACTTGATCGGCTGGTTTTAACCAAACAACCTTGACGGCAATGGAAGATACGATGGTGTCATAAAATCGATTCCCCTATGTATCTCTCCACCTGGGCTTTAACCGTTAGCTGCCATTAGCTCCCATAGCTGGTTTCTCCCATGGAACAAAATCCAGTTTTCCTTTCAGGAAACTGGGACAGGATCATGCAATTAACTCCATTTTTTTTTATATGCTACCACGACCATTTCATGGACTTTTCTGTAATTTGACCTACTAACAACGTGAACTAAAATAAGCCGAAACTGATATTAAAGTCCTTTTCGCGGCTCTTCAAAACATCGTCGTCGCTTTCTTTGAACACCGTGAAATGGCATGTTAAAATAAATAAGCAAACTATTATGTAAAAGCCTCGGTGAGCACTTCAGCATTTAGAAGGACGTGCGGCCGTCTCTCGTTTCGGTAAATCGCCGTCTCGGTGATTCATAGCCAGACGCAGCAGTAAAAAGCGCACGTTCCTCTGTGAGGGTGTACCCAGCAAGGTTGTTTCATGACAATGACAAACTGCATGCTTTGTTTTTTTCTGACAGGTTATTTACAATATTAAAATATTAATGTTTGCTAGACCTCTTGCAGTCAGCAGTTAAATGTCACAGGCTGCGACAGTCTGTCTGTTGTACGTCGTGTTTTTAAGTGTCCCATGTCGTGGTCTGTGCTGTTTGCGATTTAATCGACCTCCGTTTTGATTTAACTTGAACCATGCTAGGTTATTTGAACATACCACAGTAAGAACCTGTGATTTCAATCGGTGAAATGAAAACCAACTTGTTGATGCGCCAGAAAATAGTATTGACCTTTTTTGGAATTAGACATGAAGGAGATTGGCTGATATTTTCCGTTCAGGCCTGGTTGGCCTGTCAATTTTTTTTTTTTTTAATATTGTGAACTTAAAATGTATTCTATAGCAACAGCTACCAAATACTGTGTTGAAAATGTGTGCATTTCACTTGTGTAAGAAAAACGAATTAATGTATTTAATCTTGGATTTATGTTTATTGTATATTACAGTGAGATTTCTGCAATTGCCTAAAAATCAAGTCAAACCGTATCGGTGCAGTCGCCGGTTTAATTCACCTTGCCTTCTTCATGCTTACGCGGCCATTACATGCGTTAAAGATTTACGAGAATAATTCGCTACTTTTCACAGAACCCGACACGTTTACAGTAGGTGCCGGGACACATTAGAGATTTTAATGGCAGATTGTTCATAGTTATTACTGCTTCTAAAGGAAGTACGGGGGTGGTGAAGAGCTGCAGTTTAGACAGATTCCTGCGCTCGCATTTTTGTATGCACCGGTCTGGTCATTCACTGCGTATCGGACGGGGATATGGCTTGAACGGCTCATGTGGTCGACTTTTACTCCTTTCGACAACGAGCATATAAACCATTTCCTCCAAAACAGTGAAAATGTGAATAACCGGTTACATCGCTTTTTGGGGCTTTGAAACGGCAACCTTTGAAAGGCCGACAGCAATATTCAATGAACAATATGAGTCTGTGCAGCGAATAATATGATGGACGCGCTCAGAAAGTCCTGAGGATAGCCCGAGGCATTCTGAAACCCACGACTGGCCGGTGAGGGCCATCAGAATCAAAAGGATCCCACAGTATCTAAATTGAGTAAAGAATTGAGCCTTTGAAAATTTCTTGGGAGAGCGAGGTCTTTTCAGGATGTAGCAACTCAGTAGTCATTTTTAAGGTAGATCTTTTTTAATATTCCAGGCTGGAAAAAAAAATCCTTTCAGTTCGGAAGACCCTTAGTGTGTGCCTTTCTTCTGTGTTCTGCCAGCGCAGTGGAAATTTGAGCATTCGTTTAGTTAGGTCCACAGGTTCCCAAACTAATGGATGCTCTTTCGATAGAACTCGGTGACTGTGTGGTAAAAGCCTTAATTCTGCAGAGGGTAAGTGTTATTACAAGAAAAATGTGAACACAGATATGCAGCACAAATCCATCTGTTGTAATCAGGCATTCCAGCAGTCAAATTTGATGAAAGAATTTCATTATTTCTGATTAATACTCATGGGGTAGGCAGTGTAGTGGTTAAGGGTAGTTAAGAAATGTACTTTACCTCCAGTAATTTGCTCTAGGATAATGTCCTGCAGTAAAAACGGAAAGTCATTTTGGATAAAATCATAATTTGACACGCAGGGAGTGCTGAATTAGTCTGGGCTTTAAAGAGAAATACAGAACTCTATTTGTATTCTGATAGTTTTCAGGTTTGCTTATTTTGAACGCTAAATCATTTCAAACAGATCTGAATTTGTGTGTTGGTAGCAAGTTACAAAACATCCATTGTTTTCATGCCTTTGCCTTGTCCTTTTGTTATTATTAGGTAAACACAAGGTGTTCTGGGTATTGTGGCACAACCCCGATGGCCTGACGTCCTGCTATGGAAGTGTCTGGTAGAGCGGCCAGTTGATTATGTATATCTGCTTGCTCGTGCAAATAGACTGCTCCTGAATCACGTGACTGCGGCTGAAGAGGGTCACGTACACCTCAATTTAAGCAAGTTCGACTATGAACAGCTAAGAAGCCTGATATAAGTGATTTTGAATTCGATTGTTTGTTCCATACATCGTAGATCTAGTCTCACGGAAAAGGCCAGATTGATGGTATTTTCACACAATATGGTAGCTGGAATTTACAGACATGGGTGTTATAAACAAATTGCATCCAGTCAGAAGGTGGTCTGGAGCTAAGAACACCTTGTTAATGAGAGAGGTCAGGGGAGGACGGACAGACTCGTTAAAGCTAACGGGAAGGCCACAAGTGCTGAAGTAACAGCTCAGTACAACAGCGTCTTCTCTCAACGAACAGCTTGTCAACCCTTGAAGCGGTTCTAGAGGCAAAAGAACATACTACCTATTACTAACTAGATGTACCTAATAATGTGGGCCACTCAGTATAAGATGGCAAGTCGGACCCAAACCGTGACACCAGCACCATGGTTTCGATTGGCCTTGGAAGTGTGGAATCTTTGGCTTATACCGACAAAAGAATTTTTATGAAAATGTCCGACCTAATTCAGTTTGAAAAACGTGGAGGAGGAAAGAAAAAGACAAATAATCTCATTGTATGTGAGTTATATGTAAACGGCAAGTGAATTATTCAGTTAATGTAAAACAAGTATCAAACTCGTTATTAAGGTCACTTTCTCGAGCTTTGAATAGCAGGAGCAAAAAAGATTGAGGTCCTTCAATGGAAGCTTCGTGTCAGTGCTTTGAAAATCACCCGCTTATGAAAGTAATTTTTCAGAATGCAGAAAGAGTGTCAGAGTATTGCTTATTTTATCAGTTATGATGATACATATGATAATTAGGCAAGGAGAAGCTTTGTTACATGTAAATTAGGCTGAATGTGGTTTGCTTTACAACATAAAGAACAAGTCTGTTCTTAGTTTAATGTCCATCTGCTACTGAGGACATTTTTATCTAATTCACGTTTTTTGTAAAAAAAAAAAAAAATTGCTTTTCAAGGACAATGAATTTTCTGTCCGGTTCATCCCTAAGATGATAATTGGGCACTGTTCCCATTTTTAAAGAAAAAATTAAAAGACTTAAGATGACATCTTGACGTTTTTTTCTTCAGTGTACATAAACTATGAAATTCTCCATTGAAGAAGTATTGTTCATTTGAAATTGAAATGTGAAATGAGTTTTTTTTTGTATCGTAATCACATGAAGTCTTTGAGGCTCGGTGGTTAATCAAGGGTCACGGTGGAGACTGTTAGTCATCCATTCATGAGAAATTGATTTATACCTGGAGCCCCAGCTGAACCAATCCATCTGAATAATAATTATTATTAAGCATTGTGGCACAGTGGAAACCAGTGAGCTTAAAGCATGAACCAGATTCACAGTCTTCTACTCAAACCAAATTATTGCATAAATGTATCGAAATTAACCTTTTACTTATGAGAGGATGTCTGGAAAAATCCCAGCATTTTCCTTATGTGGAGGTCCAAACCCTTGCTCTCATTCTCAGGCTTTAATTAATCCATTAAAGTGCTTATTGAAATTGGAAGTCGCCTCATCTGCTGTGTTTAAATATGCAGTGGGTGAAATTCTGAAAACTGCAGGACTCTGGTCCTATGTTAGTGTTTAGTGTAAGTCGTCCATGTGTGGTATAAGTCGTCCATGTGTGGTATAAGTCATCCATGTGTGGTATAAGTCGTCCATGTGTGGTATACGGCACTGGAAATTTAGCAAGTGGCTAACGGTTGTAAAACCTTCTTTGCCAACTAGAGACCTGGCATGTAAATGGATGGGGAGGTTTGGAACTAAGCACCAGTGGGATACGTCCTGCTACCATAGGAATCCTGACTGAGCCGGAACCATCGAGGCACATTTTCATGGCAAGGACCAGTGGTCTGTTCCACCCGCATTACATCATTTCCTGTCAGCTTGGAGAACTGGGCTCTAACTGCAGGTTGTTGAAAACCTGTGAATGATTTGAAGATATAGCTGCCCTAAGAACCACTGGTTTTATTAAGGGTTATGCAGGGAGACTCATATTACATGTGTCTGTACACACCATTGCCATGTTTACTAGGTCTGCCATTATTGTCAGCCACAGTTAGTTTTGATTGGTCCTGCTGCAGCTATTAAAATTAATAAAACTATCAAGTGGATTCGTCTCCTGGGGTTTCAGTGACAACAATAAATAAGGTATTGAATAACGTTTTGATTCTTTTTTTTTAAGGCAGAATCCACCTGTGTTTTAATAAAAACCACTTATAACGCTAAGTTAAGAGATGCACTGTTTGACAGTTCTGTCTGAATCGTATCTACCGCGCCCCTCCAGGTTTGTAAGCCATCCTGATATTTTACCTGTCAACACGCAGATCGCCCTCTGTGTTCCTGTGCGGCCAACATTTTCCAGAGTCACACGCACACACTCCGGTTCAGCATGCGGCGCTGTGTAACGGAAAAACCCAGCGTAGCGCAAATGAATGTTGCCTGCTGTTTCCGACTCTGCCAGTTACCCACGTCACCTCCAAGCAGTAAGATCCCAGTACAGCAGGTCACTAATTTAATCCAAATCCTTTGCATAACCATGTATATGTAGTCATTAAAAACAGCTGCATATTTTATTCAGAACTGAATGTATTGTGCATGTTTATAAAGCTTTTACATATTTAAAAACACGGCTTTTACATATTTAAGAAAAAAAAAAAACTTTCTTTACCAATCCATGTATAAAAATCATTCTCTAAAGGAGTATTTGAATTTAAAAGTTGAAATTTGTGATTGTTGAATGAGTGTTTATGTATGCTCAAAGTACACCGTACTTTAATATACTCGGCATTAACATACTTCAGATGTGGCTTGTTGGAGTACAGCCAGCGTTCAAATAACATGCCGTCAGATGCAGCATGAGCTTTCGCTTCCCTGAGGGCTACAGCATCCATCTGTAACCGTTACACTGTAGTTAAAATGCAATTACAGTGGTAAACACTTATATTTGATATTAATTGTTATTGCCTGCTGCCTTATGTTGCTATTCTTGTAATGTTTGCAATGATATATCAAGGGCTGAAAAAGTAGTAGTGCCAGCAACTATTATTATTATTATTATTATTATTATTATTATACATATGTTTAATTTTCCTTTTTTTTTTAAAGCAGATCCTAATCATTAAAAAGCAATTTGAAAGCATATTGCCAACACACTGAGTAATAGATAGTAACAGAAGAAGTTGGAGAGAATAATATGGTTACTGGTTAATTTCCAGAACAACAATCAAATGTCTTGGCAAGCAGTATGATGGAGTCTGAACCCAGAGCTGACGAATGAATGAAATATTTGTATTAGCCATCGATTCTTTCCCGAAGCGACTGACTGCAAACACAGGGCGTCGTCACACTTGCTTATGTTTGACTTGTGAATTTTATATCAAATACCTCTGAGCTCTTCCAATCATGAAACCTGTAACATGAGACACTAACTTTCACGGTCTCCTAGCAACTGCAGCTTTCATGCTTGGAGACTGTGCAGGGATAGTGTGAGAGCATGGGCTCTGTAGCTGGAGTTTCGGTGCAGTGCTGCGATGGGAATTCCAAATCATCATGAAGAAAGTCAGCCCGTTAAAAGGCCCTTGATATTTTAATCTTCATTCTTATTTCTGCTCTCACCCTGTGAACATGGGCTTCAGAGCCGTTAGTCACTGCTTGTCACTTCTGGAGGTCTTTACTTTGCAGATTTCATTCTCAGCCCAGAATGAAGTAACCTCAGGAAGATGTTAAGGACCTTACAAATGGTAGCCACTTACCACTGCACTGCCGCGGCAACAGCATTCCTGCCATGTTCTGTCCTTTCAACCCGTCCTCTATATCTTCTCTATCCCTTTGACCACTCTACATTGCTGTGTCGTGTTTACTGTATTACTCTGTGTTATGCATTTTGCATTATATGTTGCATTTTGTGTTATCTTATTATCTGATGCATTTTTGCATTTCTTGTCTGCAGTGCCAAGGCTCTGGTCATGCCTCCTCATTCTGATTTTTGCACGCAATCTGCAGCTCAAGCAGGCAGTTGTCACCCCCGATACAGATCTAAAGTTTTTATACATCTTTGAGCCCCCTAGTTGGTCAGGCCTTGGGAACTCGATAACAGCCTAACGTAGAGTTCTCGCCATGCTCTTTCAGTCTATGCTGGTATCCATGCAGTGTTCCGAGCCTCTTCAACATCTCTTGAAGCTGTCTTCAGGTCTGGTAGCCTCGGTGACACCAGGATAAAGCCTGACCCTCCTGGTGGAGATAAACTTCAAGCAAGCCCTTCTTGAGGGAAGTGGAGAAGATGTAGATCTTTCCACAGGGATGCTGGCTGCATCCAAGGGGAGGTGTCATATGTGTGAACATTTCCAAAGCACGGTTGGCTGCCTTGTACCAGCTAATTGCACATTTACTTTTTTGGGTGGCAAGAAAAGGCTTTTATTTTTTTTTGCAATGGAGTGGTCGGGTCAGGTAGGTAATTATGTGACTGCTGGAGGCCGTTTTTGGGGGTCAGAACCCTTTTGAATCCCCTGCCTCCATTCAGACTCTGCCCCACCTTTTTCGTGCAAGAGGCACAGTGTGGCAGCTCCCGGTGTGAAGAGCCGGACTCGCTTCTCGCTGATTCACTGCTTTGAAGAGAAATTACTTGGTTTTGCGCTGAAAGAGGCTTAGTCTTCAGAAAGATGGCATGTGGGGAGGGAGGGAGCTCATATTCGTCGTGTTTTCTTCTGCTCAGGACTTGCAAGGCGCCAATGTGAACCAGTATAGTCACACCTTCTTTGACAGGTTAAAGGGGCTTCAAAGACGTTACCAGGGGACTGGGAGCCGTGGTTTTATGGTTTTCTACTGGGTTCCTCAGGTTTCAATGCTGACATGTTCAAATCAATCACCGCGCTTGAAAGACTCATGGAAACACACCTAAAAAGATCTTTTTTTCCCCTCAGAAAAATCATCAAAATACTGCTTCTGATGAAAATTTCTGTTTGTTCTTTTGAGTGAAAGTAGAATTTGCTTTTTGCTATTATCAAAGAGATAAAAACATGAGTTCTGAGTAAATACTGACCTGAACATTATTATTCTTGAATAATATAGCTGTGTACTTACATGAACAATACTATTTACAGATTATAATAACTTCCATATTTATCATGACCTTGTTTAAATGCTGCCAATAAAATGGAAAGAAAAGGTTGCGTTGTAATTTATTTTGCCTCGGATAAATCGCGAATAAGCAGCACTCTGCCTTGGAAAAAGATTGGCAAACTTTGCCTTTTCGTTCACTGCTGTGTTATTTAAACAACACTGACACCAAAATTATTCACGCTCGTGTAGGTGCTTGTCCACCTTCTGCTTTGATGACATTGTGAAGATCCTCTCCCTGGCCTCTTATCGTGTTCGGTATGTCTCCTTCACGATTTTGACCATTCCACCATGGAGAATTTCTGCAGCTCCACCACATTTCTTGAGTTTCTTCTGGAAACTTCTCTCTACATTCAAGCCACAGATATTTGACCGAACTGGCATCTGTAGATTGTGATGGCTGGTCATGACCACATGGGTTTGTGTTTATCCAGTTATTACTTTTCAGATTTGGTGACTGCTTGTAATTGTCCTTGTCATGGATTGTTAATTTTCAACTTTAGACAGATGGCATTAAGGCTAGAATTTTTGGTGCTGGCAATAACTCGAATTTTATTTCAAATTGGGATTTTGGCTTCCAATGATAATCAAAACAAAATAATGGAGAAGATGATTTTTGTGCTGCATTTTGTTTCTCAGTGATGACCTTGATTTGTTGTGTGTTACTGGGGGCAGTGTGTGGCTCAGTGGGCTAAGCCTCTGTGCCTGTGATCAGGAGGTTGCCAGTTTGAGCCGAACCTCAGCAGAATCGTCACATGTCCATGGATCCTTGGATAAGGCTCGTAACCCCCAGCTCCCTGGGTGCTGCAAGGTGGCTGCCCCATCACTGTGACCCTCAAGCTTGCTGTCACCTCCTATGGAGAACAAGACAGGGCAAACTGAGAATTTCCCCACAGGGATTAATAAAGTATGGCTATTCTAAATGCCCCTTCCAGCCCCTTTTTATTTGTTTCTCAGCTGAATGATGTTTAGAGTTCAAGAAAATCCACTGGTAAAAAGACAAGCCTTTTGAAAGTATAGTAAATGCATGATATTTACTGATAATATTTTAGGTCGATGAGTAACCACGTTAAATGATTGTGATCTCGATATTGACCAAAATAACCGTGAGTATGACTTGCCGAAATGGACCAAGTTCTAGGTCCTGGTCGAACCCTGGATTCTTTCATCCATCTGATTTAATAATGGCACTTTGTAAGATGGGGGCCAGTCGTTCATTTCTCCTGTGTCTATGACCCTTTTTAAAACCGAAGATTATAGTGTTTCTCTCAGCCCATGATCCACGCCTTTGACATCCTTCCTAAGACCCAGTGCCTATTTTGTATTTCCCTTGTGCTGAAGCTAAAACAGCTGTTTTTCTGCCTCTCTTGTCACCCAAAGTCCCATATCCTCCCTTCCCGGCGTCACATGGTTCTGTTCACTGTCTCGCCCAGAACAAGTCTTCACAGGAATACCAGCTAATGCACATAACCACCAAGGAAAACAGCTGCCAGAGTTTACTGGCAAATATTTGTTTGGCAGTTCCTGTTTTTTCCGTGAATAGTTTATTTTTCTTTAGCGACGATCTTCCCTACCTACGTACGACTACGTAGCTTAAAAAAAAAATAAAAATACAAGATCTCCAGGGAATATTTAAAAATTTTCTATGGGGCCACTATTTGGAATATAATGGCTACATTAAAATAAGAAAACACTGAGATTTGTTCTCCGAATTATATAAGATTTATTCACTGGTACTTGAGTTTTACATTTTATACTATTAGAAAGCTACTATTTAGAAATATAAAACAGTCGAAATGCACGAATGGAGAAAGGGCTATGTAAAGGTTGCCTTTTTCTTGTATGTTTACGGTGCATAAAATGTGCCCAGAGGGAAGCAAAAGTTTGGATTTAAACAACGAAAGCCTGGCAGATAAAAAGCAGAGCAGATTAACAAGCTTCCCTCCCCAGCTCTTTTGAGACTTGACCTAATTGTAGCCAAGCGGTCGTATAACAAAATGCATTATGCCCTTTGCAATTGGAAATACATATAAAACGAGATATCGAGTGAAAAACAAGACCTGCTTCTTGAAGCTGTGTGGAGTTTCCATCCAGCAGCGGGTGCGAGCTCTGCTACCGACAGGTCATTGCTTTATTTATTTAGTGCCTCCTTTTGTCCACTGTGATGCACAGTCTTGGTCACCCCAATGGCGACATCACTCTGCCAAACCTGGGCTTTGAACCAGCAACCTTCTGATCACAGGCACAGCACCCGAACCCCCTGTGCTACACAATACCCGCCAATGGGGTACGTCTCAATGGCGTTTGAGGATCGCATTGGCCCAGCCGCGTGGTTCCCAAAACCTTACTGACCATCTCCCGCTTGCTTAACCATTGTGTCCAAATTCCCCAGCATTGACCACACGGTCATCGTGCTTAAGAAATGGTGAAGACCAGTATGCCAGACAGGAAAGACGGTCATTGGTATGTCCTTCAGATACTTCTCTGTGAGGTTAGACACTTTAAGTATATCTGCCAGCCAATCAGAGAGCTGCATTAGAATGAAACCGTTATGGCTGACCGTGTTCTGCTATTAATATGAGGTTAGCAGTACAAGGTGTTCCTTGTGTAATCCCTGGCATCTCTTCATGAATGCCAAATTCAGGTGCTACCCCTCGTGAAGCTAATACCTCTAATAGACCAACACCTCGGGGACTGTTTAAAAAACATAAATACTGAAGACCTTCATTCATATTCCATATGAACGTCACCTTTATTTTTGCCTTGTGATATTAAAAATAATTTAAAAAAAAGAGTGAAAAATGTGCTGGTATTTGCGACTGATTTAAAACATGATTTTCTAAGCAGAAGAGCTTGAATTAATCTGGGCCTGAGCCACGAGGTTCCCCTTACAGGAATGCGGGGACATTTGCGTAACATCTAATCACATATTAAATCGACAGCATATTCTTCTGTCTGTATTCTCGATGCAAATGAAGCGAGAATTAAAATAGAATGTAGCTTCCCCGGTCATTGTTTGGCGTTGCTAGCTACAGCCAGGCTAATGGATGTAACGGCATAACACAAAATCCTTGCATGCAAACATGGTAATTTTACAGTGATGCAGCACAAAACTGTCTTCTTATATATTAGTGAAAATGCATTAGTCAAACTATTATTTAAGTGGTACATATTGTCAGCTTATGAAATGTCAACGTAATTATTTTTGCAGGATAGTTTAGGGATTTAGGGCTGGCATCACCTCCAGAGGGCGCCCTGCTGTATACACTGTGCTTCCTGGGATGTCTCCCAAGTCATTGCAACTCCAACCAGGTGACTGCCCACTGAAACCACTCGGATAAAGGGATGGACGGATGGATATCGGAGATTAACTCTCAGCCTCGTATTTTGGCTTAGCAGGTGGATTGTGCAAAGCAACAGCTAAAACATACAGTATGAGCCACAGAAAACAGAAATACCTTCCACAGTTCATAAACAGCCAGTCATTAATTAGACTTTTTGGCCTTCCTTATTGGTCAAGTACAGCGCATTTTCCAAAAAAATTTATTTGCTACTCCCCAAACAAGGAAATGGGTCGATGAGGTTTAATTAAGTGTGACAGGCCACCAAAAGCCTACTGTTATTTCCCTGTTGTTTCCCGAATGCTAGAGGTATGTTTTCTTACAGTGAAATTGGAGATTTGTCTTTAAATTGATGCTCTCCGTCGCTAGTTTTTTTCCTGAAAGAACGTCATATATGTAGTCCTTCAGTTGGACCCTGGCCGTGGCCCTGTTCTGCGCTGAAATATTAAATGCCCAGAGGCAGAGGCTTATGCATAGAGAACATCCCCACTGTCCAGATGATTAACGTTGCCTGATGCGAACTGGAAACCAGTACAAAAAATGCAATGGTTCCTGTTTGACCTCCTCAACATCACATTCCCTGGGGCTTCGGTAAAAAAAAAATAAATAGCTGCTGCCTCTGTGCTTTTCAGTAGTTTATTTAGCGTTTGTTTATTGAGCAACTCCAAACTGTTGAAGGACGTTTTACAGTATTGCGTAAAGGGCCAGGTAAGACTTACTGAATTAATGGCAAACTTGAATGAATTCTCCTGAAGCTGATAAAGAGTGACTTTCTTATTCTCTCTCATTTCAGCTAAACCTAAAATGAAAACATGTTTTCTGTCCGACTGTTCCTCAGACTAACCGTGCATCGCTCTGTAGATTTCAGTGTCACCTGACCAGATTGGCAGTATTGGGGGGGATGTATCTCCTCACACCACTAGGGTTGGGGATTTAAATCCTTCCTTCAATGCGTGTGGGTCATGCGTCGTCCTGGTAATGCAGATGGAAAAAAAGCAGAGGCTAATTTGCCTCTTCAAGCTGCGTTTTGCATGTGGACGTGTGTCTGCTCTCTGATGGACTGATATTCTGTCCACGCTGTGTCTCAACCTTGTGCCCTGCGCTGTAGTTACAAGATGGACGGATAGAAAATCTAAACAGATATTGGCTTCGAGTACCGTAAAGGGGATTTATTTTTTAATCTACATTATGACTGCGTCTTAAATAAATTTCTGCATTTCTCGAGAATGTGTAACGCTTCGTAGACAGTATAAATTATGTTGGACAAAGGGAAGTGAACTGACAGGAAGTAATACTGTGGTTGCTGGTCATATTTTAATACTTCCCTTTAAATATCCAAGCACTGAAATGGGGGCAAAATGTGAGTCGATCTGGACGAGCTAAGTAGCTAAATGTAATCACATGTCTAGGACAGAATCACAGTTAGCTCCTGCTGCTCCAAGGTGTCAAAGACACGTGCCGCAAACCCAAGTGCACCATTGACAAATGAGGTTACTCGTCTGCAACAAGCCGCGTAATCTCCTGATGGTGCTCCGTGCCAGACCGCGGGCACTCGTCAGTGCTCCGAGCCAGCCAATGCCGAGAGACGATCGTCTGCAGCTGCTGATCATTCCGCAGCACCACAATCTGGCCCTGAAGGTCCTTCTGAGCGTAACGCACGAATGCAAACAGAGTCGCAGACAGTTTCAACATTCTTTCCCCCCATGTCGTGAAGAAAATGGTTTTCCTGCGCTGTGATGGTTGGAGCAGATGTGCCCATCTGTTTGCCTCGGTGTTAGAGACGGCACCCAATAAAATAAGAGTGGGGGACAATTTTCTTGTCACCCACCAGTCTTCTGATTTCTTTTCCTCCAAAACACATTTAATTACTTTTAATCACATTCGTTTTGACCACTCCCGCCTGCGCCCGTTGCTCCCGGGATAGGCTCCAGGCCCCCCACGACCCCAGTGGGGAATAAGTGGTTATGATGATGGATGGATGGTTTTGACCATTTATGGATGGCACAGTGACTAGTACACTTGCCTCACACCTCCAGTCTCTGGGGTTCAAATCCCCCTCCTTCTGTGTGTTGGGTTTGTGTGTGCTTCCCTTGTCATGTGGGTCTCCCGTGGGGTTTATCCCAGCCTTAAGCCTTGTGCTGTCTGTGTTGGGCCTCTGCAACCCTGACATGGATGGATGGATGGATGGACGGACGGACGGACGGACGGACGGACAGACAGTTCGTGTTTTGCAGTTTTGCAAATGATGGATGAACAAGGTCTAAAAGGTGCTCATAAGGTCAATGTTATGGGACCTACCTACCCACTTAGAATAAATGTATAATAGAATGCGTACTTCAGAAGAACTTTGTCATTTATCATGCAGGATATATAGGTTTGCTGCATGCAATATGTCTTACTGACGATGGCGGCAGGGGAAACTGGCATTAAGGGTGCTTGGGTAGCCTAACGTGGCAGAAAGAAGCAAAGCTCTAGAGAGCATGTTGCCTCTGACCTACATCCGTGCCTTCGTGATGCAGCTCTGTTTGACTGAGAGGGGCTGCTAGCCTGATTTCAGTGCTTAGATGTAGGCTAGGCCAGTGAGCTTCCTGGAGAAGGGTGGAGAAGGATGGGAGCCCCGCAGCAGGACCTGGGCACCGCGTGCGGTTCACGCGGGGAAAATGGGCCAACCTGCAAAGCACGAGCATGTCGCGAAAACCTCCTTATTTCATCCAGTTGCGTAAAATTTCATTCCGTTTACCTTAGAACTGCCCGATCTTGCAGGAATCTTGTTTAAGACCTCCTTCTGTTATGGGTTTCCTGCTCGTCCGTGTATCAAGTACAATTAATTTTCAAAAATTCCACCCATCAGAGCTTTTTGGATTTAAATGACCAATAGAGTTCTAAAAATACAAAACAGGTTATTGGTACACCTGTGCAATCACTTTAAACGTAGGAAGTTTTAAGTACATTTTCTTTATATGTTTTTTAAAGTGTTGAAGTAAGGTTAATTAAATCTTTAGCCTTTCACAGATTGTGAATCCATAAAAGACCACTTCAATTATTTTATAACCCAGTGGATTAATGCATTGCATTTTTTAAAATATTAATTATGTTTCAACGGCAGGTGCATTGTAATGTCTTAATTTTCACATTTAGACAGCGTTTTGCAAATGATGAACCTGGGCGATGATTTTCCATTAAGCGGATACAGCAGTAAAATGCAATGTTCAGAAATTGTGTCAATAAAACTAGGCAATATATATTGCTTCATGTTTTCATGTAAAGATGTGGTAGAATTTTCTAGCGATTAAATCACTGTAACGAAGCATTTTAGAGTAAGGAATTTGTGGCTGATGATTATAGTGCAATTTGGCCCTTAACATTGTGTATTATTCTTGTTCCGGTGCTGAATATATTTGCTCTTTTGAGTCAAAACGAGCTCTACATACCCATGTTTACCCCTTTGCATGGACTACGTTGTCTGTAAGAGGAAATCCTGGCACCTGAGGACACTCTGCTTGTTCATTAGTCTATCACCAGTCATTTACGCTCCTAATCATTGTTGACTTTATGGTGGTATGTTGGGTGAAGCTTACTCCCTGATGTAATGATTACTATAAACATCCCAGGAATCTGTGTTATCTCCTTATGTCCATTCATTTGAGATTACTGAGAGAGGCCATGGATTATCTGCGATTCATATTCCCTGTAATGGAAAAAAGAAATGTATCCGATATTCTGATATACAATATCCTTTAAAGGATTCTCAAACTCATGATGTATTTTATGTGCTGTCATGTGATGGTTTACCCAGCACACCGTATTCTGGGATTAAAATTCTGAAATGCCTGTATTCGATTACGAAGCAGTAGTATTCTCAGATTTACATGATATTATTTTCAGATTTAAATGTCGGCTCCATTGATTTGCATCTCTGTTTGAGTTTTAACCTACTTCAAAGCTGAAATGAAAAAGCTTGCATGGTAACTCCATCCTTCATCACAACATGAATCGGAATAATATTAGAAAGAACAAAAGAGCATCACTGAATTTTCTGTGAAAAAGGAGGCCAGACACCAGTTACTATGAACTGCTCTTTAGCAATAAGAGCCCAAACTCCAAAACGAGCCTGTTCCGTAACAATTAGCTGCTGCAAAAAGCGGACCGTAATTTATACAACAAATTTGTCATGATAATAGTGTGGCTAGTTTTTAGTGTCCTCTGTGGTGTCAGAAAAAGCTCCATGGGCTGTATTGAGATCAGCAGATTTTGTCTTTTTCAGCAAATACACTGGCTCTGCTTTGAAGATCTCACTTGATCTTAAACGATGATCCAAAATGTCCCTGCTTGAAAGTACACATACAATCCCAAAACTGCTATTATATACCATATATGTATGTATATATATATTTAGTTGTAAAGTGAATCATTTATATTTAGGTTACTTTTAAATAGTTTTTGGATCGTGGTGTCTCTGCTGCAGCTCGCAAAAATTACCCACAATGCACTGGGTCCTGACCATAGTACCATCTTCCTCTTTTCCACTGTTGGCACCACTTGGGTAGCACATGCACAGCTGTCCAGGATCTACACAAAGGCCACTGTGGCAAGTGACTTGCTTTATCTCCTGCATCAAACTTCTCGGGGTCTCATGCAACACCGCAATCAGTCATTAACTAACAGCCAGCGGCACCTTATATCAGGGGCATTACAAGGTCTACACCAGCGGTCAGCAGCCCTGCTCCTGGAGGTCTGCCACCCTGCAGAGCTTAGATGCAGACCTAAATTAACGCACCTGGTACAGATAAGTATTGGAGCCAGCTACATTGAAGCTGAGTTGGCTCTAATACTGTGATGCTATTGAAGGTCCTGATTATCTGTAACAGGTGTGTTGCAGCTGCATCTAAACTCTGGTGGTGACTTTGCAGTTTAGAGCTTTGCCCTTGTGATCAGAAAGTTGCTGGTTCAAATCTCTTGGTCAGTTATGTCATTATCACATCCTTGAACAGCCTCAGTTGCTCTAGGGGGTAGCCTTCGTAATTGTACACCGTTTTGGATAAAAGTGTCTGCTAGTAAATGTAAAATATTAGATGATCATTCCATTTGAGCATCTCTCCCATCGTAATATTCCAGCTCATTTTCTGGGCTTAGAAATCACAGGTATGCAGGCTCAGCTTGTTTCCTGCTCTGTGCAAGTACCCGGTGTATGGCATTGGACTGTGCTCACACTGGAAAAGGTGGAGGACCAGCTTCAGATCCCCTAAAGAACTGTGACTGACGTTCTCAGAAAGTTTTTTCTTTTTCCGGAAGGTGGCCCTGCAGAGATTTCTGCCTGGAATACTTTGAGTAACGTTGGCAGGTACTACAGAAATCGCATAGTCGATCTTGTGAGAAATTTACTCAGGGCGATGTTACAAAAAAGCTAGATTTATACCTAGTTAAACCTGTGAAATTTCTAGTAAAGGTGTTCAATTATGGAGGGTTGGGCATATTTGAAATTAACGAGAGTAGCGTAATAACGCATTAAAATTACCCTGATAGGAAAACGTACCTGGCCTACGTGAAGCCCTTTGCACTCCTCTGCACTATTTAGCTGCCGCACGGATTACACTGTTCTCAGTGAAGAGGACAATAGCTTCATCCTTCTATATCACCATTCAGGTCAAGGCAGTTATAGCAGCAATCTTAGGTAATAATTCAATTGCTACTAATATTCAGTTAATCAATTAGATAACCGGTATATTTATGGCAGTAACAATGTGTTACATGTGGCATAATGCAGCAGTAAGTTAAATGTCGCCATAAATACAAGAGATTGTATATAAAATCCATACTGTTGTAAATATTGCTTGGATGAAGCTGCTAGCAGCTGAAATGCATTAAAATCAGCAAGAGAGATAAAGTATAGCACTAGTGTGTAAATGCAATCATTCTATGTTGTTCGAATCCTTGTTCAGGCAAAGATTTGCAGATAGCACACATTTTATACTTAAGCAGACACTTGCGACAAAAAGATGACTAAAGGGCACTGCTGAAATGCGCCTCGGCTGCAGTTAATATCCCACGGTCAAGAGGAACAGATCGGTCGTCTCATTCTGATGACAGTGGACTTCAGCTCCTTAGATATATCCTTGTAGTGGTAGGCCAGTAAAATGGGGTCATGTTGGGTTGTTGTAGGGTGTCTTGCTCTGAAATGTCGTCTTATAGCTCTCTCTGCATTTGCCGCGCACTCACACTGAATTTCGCTTCCCTTGCACTGGCGCACCAGTTTCTCATTCAAGTTTTTCATCTGTGTGCGAGCTTCCATTCTATGAGGAAAATCCCATAAATTTTCTAGACGCTTATGTAGGTTGTCCTTGATACTTTTTCAGCCTTCGGCAGAGATAAGTGATGACTTAGCATATACTTACTGTAAAGCAATATCGTTGTGAGAAAGTAATTTGTTATTACTGTAGCCTATATCTGTACTGGTTAAAATCAGTGATATTAAATATTTATTGAGCACGTTTTTCAATGTATGTGCACATGAATTGTGTGCATTTCTTGCACACCCAAACCTAAACCCCGTCCCTAGCCCTAAGCATAACCTGAACTATAACCTTAATCCTAACCCTAAACATAGCCCAAACCCTAATGCTAATCGCAACCAAAACGATAAACCAAATGCTAACTCTAACCCAAGCATCAATCGGAAAGTGCAATCATAACGGTGACCATAACCCTAATGCTCACCCTATAGTATTGCTGAAAAGTAAATGAAAACACATCTAGCTAGCTTCCTATAAACTGATCTAGGTCCCTCTTTTTCTCTATCCCATTGATTGCTGTCGGATTGCTGAATCACTTATCTTTAAACCATTTTTTCCCTGCCTTGATGTGTTCCTTTGTGAATGAGCTTTATTGTTCATATCACATGACTGATGACCCATGTTAGTCCCGTTGCTGTGGTAATTAGCTCAGTTTCTGCAGTGCTTTCACTGAAGTATGCTGCAACGCATTCGTTTCATTTTTTGGAATGCCTTTCAGCTGAGGTGATGTAGGGTTCACATACGTATTGGTTCATTTTGTGTCAGCCATTCCTGCTTGGTCTGCTGTTGGACCATATTCTGGGGCTGCTCACATACCTCACCTGATACTTTCTAAATTAGCTGCTCCAGTTTTCAAGTTTAAAATGATCAGAAAAGTTCTAACTGAACTGTAATTGTACTTGTTTGTGTAATGCGACTAGGAATTAAATATAAGAACATTTTTTGAAATGCTTTTCAAAAATGCAAGCAATTCAGAGTATGAAGTGGGAGACGTATAAGATGATTATGATGACGCCTTCCCCTTAATTTCAAAAACAATGACTCCGGGTGTGGGGAGTCACATGCAGTTGTCATGCCATTATCTCAGTTCATCACAGGGAATCTCCTTCCCTCCGCTCTCCTCTGGATAACCTCCCAGCTGGCAGCAGCCGATCAGATCCCTCCTGACTGCATCCAACAGCTGACAGAGGTACGGGGGTTTAATGATGCACAGAAGGAAGAATACTTCATCAAGAGACCAGACCCTGAGCAGTAAAGTAGTTGTACACATCAAGTCATCAAGGACCCTGTTTATCATGTGCCACATACCGATCTTCTGCTGGATTTCGGCAACTGTCCTTGAGCAACTAATAGGTGAAGAAGTCAGGAAGGAAGTGCACACTCCCTTCTTGCTCGTTCAAATAAGCATAAGGTAAAATATCAAGGGAACTATGAGATAATAGCAAAAAAGTTGTTATAGGAAGATTAATTTCTCTGTAACTCGGTGAGCTGTCCTAGTGTTCCTTGGAAAAGGTGAACCTTATATTTTATAAAGTGGATCTGAAAACTTATGGCACTGACGTTGGTGAAGCATCTCTGTAGTTTGCACAGAAAAATTTACAGAGGAGTCTAAGATGTATCAAGAGTTCTGCTTTATGACCTGACCCTTTAGGAAGATACCTTTCTACTGTTTTATGCACAAATGTATCCATGAGAGGAAAAAAATAGTCTGGATAGCTTAAGGACTATAAAAAGATGAGTCCTTCCTAAAAAGAGATGAACCTTGTGACTAAAGTAACAGGATGAAATGCGTAATGCTAAGCTACATGGTGGACTTCTGTGAATACTCCAAACCATGGCCTAGCCACAGTGACGATAAAAATCTGCAAGGCGTTTTGCTCTTCTTTTTCCAAGTTGTCAGGTTGTCTTTTCACTCAGGTAGGCTGTGAGATCCTGGCCTCAGCTCTCTTAAACCCCTCACACCTGAGAGAGCTGGATCTGAGCCACAATGATGCAGGAGACAGTAGTGTGCAAGAGCTTTGTGCCGAATTGATCCGAGCGGGTTGTAAACTTGAGAAGTTGAAGTGAGTACAAAAAGGATGACTTTTTTTTCCCCAAATAGTTCCTTTTCCTTCTACATATAAAGGGCCTCACATACTATTTTCACACGGGTCTGGGTGGGTGAATGGCACTCCTGGCTAACAGCTGGAGGTCTTCTCTTGACAGGTTGGGTAACTGCTGCCTCACAGAGGTGTGCTGTGGAGATCTAGCCTTACTGTTACGCTCTGCCAGCTCTGAGCTGAGGGAACTGCAACTGAGAGACAATGATCTCAGGAAGACTCAGGAGTGAAATTACTTAGACTTAGACCATACTTATGAAATACAAGAATGACTTCTAGGATTAGCTAGTGCAATGAATTAAAGAGTAGACATCCTTATTGAAAGAGATGGAAAAAATCTGACACCATAAGTATTTGTCTAATTTCTGGCAAGAGCCGGATGAAATTGCAATGCATTCAATCAAAGCTGTCCAGCTTGTGTTATGCTCGCCACTGTTGGGCAAACAAAAATGCACAGGGTTCTTCTTATTGTCACACAGCTTTGAGTCCTGTGGGAACATTGCGTACTGGCTCTTGCACCTTAGAACCGTCTGCTGCTGTCCTCGTGGGGAGTGTTAAGAGCTGCCAGGGTTGGCAGAGCAGCCTGTACATCACGGTGACGCTTTAACTGTACCCACTGTGTCTTCGCTGCCGGGTAAACCAGGTTACAGCTTACTTACATCGTGTACTGTATCCAATTCATCATCCATATACATTGACCTCTATCTATTCTGAGTGTCTTTAATATGGACCCATGGTTCTCGATGGGAAACAGACGGTGACTGTCCAGATCAGGAGGCGGAAAGGTGCGAATCACACTGGGAGACGGTCTCTGGACGCTTTTAACGGGAGGTCGAGTTGAGCATGGTGGCTGATGTTGAAAAGGCGAATAGAGGAAACATCACTAAAGTAGGGAATTGCGATGAGTCCATGACTGAAATGAATGACAAGTGAAGGAGCCTGAAATGCTTGCCTGGTAGTTCGAATGCGTTTTGTGAATTGCTCGGTTCTCAGCCGGCCATAGGGCCCCTCAGCTGCTGTGCCCAGCAGATCTGCTCATGCAGTTCAGGAGGCTCGAGACGTGTTTGGATAGAGACAGGAAGGCTGGTGTTCTGTGCTTCCCCTACACCTTTAGCAGATACCCACTTGATTTATTCTGTAGAGCATTCACACAGTCCATTTTATCATGTGAATCAAGTGAAAGACCTACAGTAGCTATATCAGACGTAGCAGGCACAACAGAGCCTTTGTTTAATTAAGGAATGGTGATGCTTGGCGTTGCAGAACTGCACTTAACTAATTTTTTTTCCCCGTTTTTATTTTATTTGTTTTCAACTGTTTATTTGTATTCAACGTTCAATATTGTCTTTAGACCTGCGACCTGCCAGATGTATTCATCTTGACTCAGGGGTGTCTGGTTTGGTTTTGATGGGTAACATGAACCTCGTCCATTTTACATTGGAACTCGAAGCAGCTATACCCGAAAAAAGCCCAGGTTAAGAAGATAAATACCATGATTCCCATGGCGCTTTTCCCCCCCGTTTCCCAGATTCTAGTTCCCCAGATGACATAGTAGCTTTTGCCCTGCATGCGAGCCGCTTGCGAGCAGTCAGTGCAGCAGTCCCTGTGGCCCAGACTAGGGATGTTTTCTTTCCTCCCTGAAGTCCCAGCACCCCTAAGGCTAGCCCAGCCCAGTGTTCCGAAGCCAGCTTTCGCTGTCGGGCAGGTTTGACTTCTCCTGTGCCAATAACGGGGACGCAATGCTCCCAGGCGCGCTCGTTAGCAAATGTCACGTCGTGGGCGAAGTTCATTTATTCTTTCCTTATTTTAATTCAACACTTTGATCTGGACGCCCCTTGTTTCCAATTAATACGAGCGTCTCGGTCATATTCCCCACAATGCGCTTCGTGCTTTTGCTGACAATTGATACCAGACCGGTGATTGAGAGCGCAGGGACGTTTTGCTCAATCAGCTCTCTTTAGCGTAAAGCCATTTATAATTTTGAGGAGTGTTCAGTCAGTCACAGCGCTGGTGATTTGGGAAGGAAACTAATGGCATCTTCCTGTGTCTCATTACTCAATAAAAGGAAAAAAAAAAACTCAATTAAAAACATCCATGACATTTTTTCGAAATGTTATTTCAGTGACTTAATTGTTGTTTACAAGGATATAGCTTAATCCTTTTGACAGATTGGAAAGCATTTAAATGGATGACTCCTTCGGCTAAAACCTTTCATGTTATTTAAATAGGAATGAGTAAGGAATGCTGCATTATAGTAAAGATGTAGTATAGATTTACTTTCGTTGTTATTGATAATATTGAACATTTTCATTAAAGTGCATTCACAGTGCATTATGAACATGGCTATCAATATTTATAAAAAGGTGTAATACATTATAGGCATGTTTATTATGCATTATGAAAGCTTTATGAAACTCATCTATAATGCACTATAGATCATTTCTATTCCTTTATAATGCAGTTTAAAAGCATACTTAAAGCTTATACCGACAATTGTAATGCATCATAAAGTTATTTATGCATTATTGATGACAGCTTCATAAAGCATTCATAATGCAAGTAGGGCTATATTATAGTCTGCCTTTTGATAAATATTTATAGGCATGTTTATAATGTTTTATGAATGCATTATTATTTGTTACGAATGTGTTTATAAATGACTCAAAACAAGGCCTTAAGTGTTACTGAAAATTTAAATGGAAAGATTTTTTGCACTGAACTTTTTTTTATTTTATTTTTTTTGTTTTACCACTAAATAGGTAGTATCACACACAATAAAACTAGGGTAAAATGTGCTAAATGGAGGATGTTGTGCTATTGCAGCAGCTGCTTCAATGAAAGAAATGAAACGGGGGGGCCACCAGCCTTTTGTCAGTTACAGTAACTCATTTATACACTTCAACCCATACCGTGTGTGACACGTTGGAGCTGAGTGATCTCACGATACTGTTTCGACGAAAGAGGGAATTCATTAATATATGTTTGATAGGATTCTGGTCTAAGCAGATGGATTTTATTACAACTAGTCTGTCAGTTACGGCAATGTGAACACAGGATGACAACTTGACATGGGCCAAATGGAAAAGTGCACGTTAAAAAAAGTTGCTTATTCGGTGAAGACCGAGCGGTAGATAGCACATCACATCTAATGCGCGAATCAGTGCTTGCGGCTTTTTTTTTTTTTTATCTCAAAGGTCAAAAACCATTTAAAAGTCTTGGGCGCAGTGTCCTTGTTTAGGCAATAGCTCTCCGGTGTTTCATTCGCTAAGGCAAACTGCACTGCGTTATGTCGGGTATTACCATAAAAGTAAGTTTCTCTTGGGCCCTATCCTGCCTTGTGCCATGTACCTGTTTTGGCTTACACATATAGCTAAAATATGCTATAATAAAAGCAGGAGATTACCAAGAAATTGACTGTATGGTGTAGAAAATGGGGCCGTCCGCCTTTAATGTAAAACAGTAAATGACTCGCTGGAGTCAGGCATGCAGGGAAGAAAGGGGCCAGTAGCAAAATGAACTATCTGGGGACACTGTTCCTTGTCCATTCTGTTGGAAAGGGCACTCTTCAGAACACCTTCTGCCACATACTGCGTGGCCCAAATGAAAGCAGCTCTGCCTGCACTCTTCGGCTAAATCGCCTGCTTAATAAAAAACACAATCAGGCCATCCATGCCCACCTGCAACCGACATTAAACTTTAACGTGACTTTCTCCATATATCTCTTGCTCTGGCAAAGGCCACCGAGCTGCCTGCCGGCATGTGGTCTGTCTGAGGAGGCGGTCCCAGGCAGTCACCAAATGCATAAAAAAAATGTGAAATAATGCTACACAGGAACCGCTATAATCTGCAGGAGTTGCACCCGTCGCTTAGCTAAAGGTTGCAGTTTAGGCTTGACTTAAGGCTAAGGGTTAGAGCTGGGTTTAGAGATATAGCTTTAATTAGAATTAAGCTTGGCTTTAGATTTAGGGTTTGATGTGAACATAGGGTTAGGCTAAGATTTGCATGAGTCATCTTGTCAGCTTGCACCAGCCTGTTGCCCTAACTACAGTGAGGAATAACGGTTGCCTGTTGGATTGTGGTCAGAGTTGGAGTTAGGCTTAGGTTTAGGGTTAGGGTTAGGGTTAGAGGTATGGTTAGGTTTAGCTTTAGCTTACGTTTAGGTTTAGAGAAAGTGTTGCCTTAGGGCTTAAAGATTTAAGTGTATGTTTGACTGAATGGTCAGTTTGCCTGTTTGCATTACTCACTGTACCCAAGTACCTTGTAGCATGATGCCTGCGCTTTTTCCAATGAGATGAATGAAGAGCAGAATAGGAGTCAATTTTAGCTAAAACAGGTATCCCTTTATTGGCTTGGTGAGGTTGATGAATAACGCACATAGAAATAAAATCCACAAGAAAGTCGTACAATAGGTAGATACACGAAGGCATTGGCAAGGGGTTGGCGGGAAGGCAGCATGGGAAAAGACGAAAAGTCGACAGAAATCCCACCATGCCCCTCTTCTACAACGATCTCCTGGGCAACTACGACTCTGCCCACAAACATGGCGTTGCTCTGTGCTTCACTTTACCCAAATGCCCGCCGCAGTATTCAAATTATATTATATTGCTGCTCGAGGCAATTTACAAAGCATGTTTATCTTATGCTTAAAGTCACACGCTCCAAATGAGACATGACACCATCACCCAAGCTGCACAAGGATGAAACGTGTGCAGAGTTGCATCGTCTGTACATGTCAAATGGAAGATGTAAAACATGCCATCAGCACCAACATTTTACCTCATAAAAACAGTTCTGTGATCCACAGGATTTAATCCAATACATTTTAAACAGGGGTAAGCTAGTATTCTTATTGCATGGCCCAGTATATAGAATGGATTCGAAGTACATAGACCAGACATGACCGGATTATCAGGAAGATCCTGGGCTGTCTGGACCAGGCAAAGAAGAATACTGAATATTTTCTCAATTCACACAGTTTATCACTGAAATACTGTTTTACTTAAGTGCTAAGATTTCCAAAGATGTTGAGATTATAAAAGTCGAATCTTAAATTGCACACACAGACACACACACCGTAAATCCTTACACTGTCACGAATGCTTACAGTATGCACACGCACTAGAAGTCGATACATACACTTTGTGAGCAGCTGGGCAAGGCGTGAGATCCGAGAATTACTTTACAAGCAAAATGAAGGGGGAAAAAAAAAGAAAAGTCATTTTCCTTCAACAATTCTTAATCTAATTGTTAAATTATCTATTATTCACGGCATTATTATAATAAAAATGTTTGCAAAAAAGATACAGAGATCCTCAAAATGAAGGCGTAAACCTTAGCTTGGTGTTTACATAGGGGGAGACATAAATACAGCATAACACATAAAATGGAAAAATAAGGTAAAATATTTTTTTTTTATTGCTTCATGTCTTTAGTTATAAAAGAACGAACTTGGGAGGCAAAAAAGTGTTTAAAGCTGCAGCCAACTGGTTTGAAGAGAAATAGATAAATGAACCAGATGCAGTATCTGAGGAGGGTTTCACTGTTGATGACTTTGAATAATTCATTTCTTCATAGAAAATGCTATTTTAATAACACCATGTCTTTGTCATATATTTCCACCAATGTTTCAATAACACGATTTAATAACAGAATAAATAGCTAAATTAGCAAGACCACCCATTGCGTGGAGGAAAAAAAAAAGAATATAAATATTTTAATTTACAAAAATTAAATCTATAAATGGATTCCAGGGGCAGCAGCGAGGTAAACCTAGGTTGTTCAAAAAAACTTTGTTTCCCAAAAAAAAGTAGTATTACAAAACGACAAAAGAATTTCCTGTATATATAAAAACTGAAGAAAGTGAAGACTGCTGATTATTTTCAAATTAAAATTACCGAGGGACCTTTGTGGTCCATGTGTTTAATTATGAAAAGAAAAATATGTAAAAATGTATTTTATGCTAGTTGTTGTACATGGAAAACACTGAGTGGGGAATATTTAAAAACCGATAAAACTATACAAACTGCAATAGACATCTGTAACAACTGCTTTTTTTCACCAAAATAAAGTTTTAAAAAATTTTCAGCATCTCCCCATTGAGAAAAAAAAAAATCACCTCAATTCAATATATGTTTTTACAATCATATCACGTCATCGGAACTTCATGTGGAACAATAACTTCATCATAGTAACTACAGATTAACATTCTTATTTAAGAAAATCTCATCTTTTATAAAGGCTGCGTTTTACAGTGCATAGCTGTAACAAATAAAGAACTTTTGTCAGATATGTACACAAAACAAAAATAGTAATTCATCTGAACATATTCCATATTTTCAAATACACAACTATATTTCTGGCGAATGGATGACAGTGGTATCTGAAAGACCCCAGGTAGAGTTCACCCCCGAATGCTAAATGTAACACCAGATACAAACAGTAGATAAAAACTCCACGAAAACACAACAAAAAAAAGAACTGAACAAGCCGCATGTATTTAATTATTTTTTTTTTAACAAAGAGTTAGCATTTTGATTATACTCTGTCTACAGACCTGCATGATGATATGACATTTTATTGACTTCACCAGTTGATATCATTGCTTCCCGGCTTACCAGCAGCTTAGTTCATGTAAACTTTGTGTTATATATCATTCATACTATATATTCTTCTTTATTCAAAGAGCGTAAAACTTCCAGTGGCCTCGCAGCTGAGGACGGATACATCCGTGAGGTATTGCTTCTCCCTCTGGTGACAAGGCTGCCATCAGTTACCTTTTCAGGCTGCTCTGGGCTTCCTGCAGCAAGCTGTCGAAATCCATGCAGTCATACTTGCTTTTAGCGGAGGTCGGGTCGAAGTCTTCACAATGGGAGTCTGCAAGGACGACAAGTCGTGCGTGAGTTTCAGCGGATGTGTGGGTTTGTGCCCTTCGCTGCAGGCCCAACCCCGACACGCGGCTGTTCTCCACCCCCGCGACCGGCGGTAGAATCTTATAGCCGACGATGACTGTGTCAACGAGCGGATACTCGGCATTCATGGTAAACGAGGCGATTATAAAAGGCCCACAAGAATCTTGAGTTCTTGAGTTCTTGAGTGTGACAGCCACAGCTAGGGGATGTTAATGTGCTCAGAAAGTCTCTACAGATTTAACTGACACGCCAAAGCTACCCCTCAACACCCCTGACCATGCAAGAGTCAAAAATCGAAAAAAAGGAAATGCGCTTGTCAATAACGTGTCGATGAGGAAGTGGGAGACGTGTGTGTGGTTTGACGTGACATGAAGTGACTACCAAAAGCTGCCCACAATCTTTCTCAGAGGCAGTGGTCTGATCAGACAGATATTGGATATTCAAATTTATATATTTTATTTTCAGTGAGTAATGATTTCACAGATGGATGGTGACCTGCATTAAAAAAAAAAAACTTAGTGGCATTACCACTACATGACACAATTTTAAATTCCTTATAAGACATCTGCTGTTAAGTATACCTTTGGATGAAAAAAGAATTATTTTGTTGTTCCTTAAAATTGGAGGGAAAAATAGTTCTATCAGCTGAAATTCAGTTAAATCCCTATACATATTTCTAGTTGGGTATCAATGTAAAAATGCTGAACGAGCAGCATCTTCTTCCTTCAGTAGGACCGCTGATCATCTGGGGGCATAACATAGCACACAGTAATAAACGTCCCTAAAATAACTCCCAGATTTCAAGGGGAGATGGATCACCACTGCTCACCTGCCCCAACACACTCTGTGCACATTATCTCCACTCCTAAACACTGAATCGTAAAGAAATTTGTTCACTCAACATAGGCACCGTCAAGATGACATGAGAAGTAGTGGTTTCGTGATGGACCGACCACGGAATCCTCATCCGGTTGTGAGGTCACCTTCGCCAGTAAGCCATTACAACCATAACCCAACTGTACACATTGTGTTTCCACAATGCTTCCTGAAGAAAATCATACTGACAGAGACTGGTCTCCAGTGTCGTTGCCCAACCCCTACCCCCTGCTTGAATCATAGGGCTGGGGGGCAGGGTTCACACTGAGGTCTTGGTTTTATTCAGCAACATTTAGGAAATTCACTTGAGATCTCTAACTGTTGGGGAACGAGTGCATGAAAGATGGAAGGCATGGAAGCACTGCACTTATGGAAGCTCCTGAGCGCACTGTCAATTGCGTTATAATATCACACCTAAACTGGAATGCTCAGCAATAGGCCCTCTGTGTATGGGCTGCCCCTTAAACCTCAGACCATTTGAAAGTGTCTCCTCGACATTCCGGAACCTCTTACCTAAGTCTGTGTAATTGGTTTTGCAGAACTGTTTGAGTCCACCGAAGCAGAGCTCGAAGTGCGGCTCCTTCGATTTACGCAGAGTGTGTCCATTCTCAAGGGCCGCCACGGCATCACAAGTGTACCGGTAGGTTATGAAGCCAAAGTTGTCCCTGGATATAAAGATAAGCCTTTGTTTGAGGGACTAACAGTGCCATACAGCTATCTTAACATCTACGAAATAAAACAGATTGCCACCCGTCTTCAGAAAGAATAAATCTCATGACGATGCAGATGGAGATTCTGAAGCTCAGGGTTTCTGAGGCAAAATAAACACCACTTAAAAGGAGAGCATCCGGCCTCAGTTAATCAGGAAAAAGGGAAAAGAATTCAAGTGAACAAGCGTCCGAGATGATTGCTTTTTCATCCCCTGGAGCCTTACCCGTCATCTCTCAAGTTAACGGTGCACTCTTCCATTTCTCCAAAGACTTCAAAGCGCCGCTTCAACTCTGTCCACGTGATGTCCGAGCGGAGTCTCCCCACGTACACTACACGCCTCTCTTCCTGGATTCCGAGAGAAAGGAGGGATGTCTTGTCACAGTGAGTTTTTTTGAAGGAATTATGGTGTAGCCACAATACTATGACACGATTTAAAGATACAGTCCTTGATGCTAGATGTTGTCAGGATAGGAGTTGAGGCCTGTAGTTAAGGGCATGGGCATAAATGGATGCCAGCTTTATTCTCTCATGGGTCAAATGCTCTACGAGGAACTTAGTCAGGATTGCTGTATATCCCAAACCAATATCCAGTTGCATAAACCGCTTGGCTTATAATGTGGTGTTTGTAGAAGAACCATAGCCAAAGACGCTTTGAATGGAACCAGAATGACTCTGTAAAAGTGAAGATAGTGATTCACACTCCCCACCCTCAAATTCCAGGTTGAAAATCAGGAGCAAAACCATCCACACCTCAATACCTCACATGGTAAATATTGGACAGTGTATGATTTCAGACTACCTGTCTGTACTTCCATAAAAGTACTTAGATCATAAGCTTGTCTGGATCTGTGAACCACAAAGGCGATTTTTGTTAGCATGTAGTAATATATTCTAGGTACAAATTAACATATTTCTATATGTACATAATCAGTAGGTCCTTTTCTGAAATTATTTTTATAATTTAATAATGAAATAATACATTACCAGACTTGTTCAAAGCCCACCCCCTTGTTTTGTATGGACTTTGCTTATTTTCCCATGTTGTGTGGATTTCTTCCCACAGTCCAAAGGCATGGGGTGTTTATCAGTGCCATTCGCGCTAACTTGCCTCCCAAGAACCAACTCAGGACGCACCGAATCACGAGATTGTTCAAGTTGGCAAGGATGCAACCGATGGGTCCTTGATATTTGGGGCTGAGCAAGAACGACATCCAGGGATTTTTACCGTCCTTCGTACTTTTGTTCTTGAGTATTGGAATTGTACTTCCGCAATCGAAGTGACATCTAATGTTGATACGTATGCTGATAAAAACCCATGTACTGTACTTAGGTAAACTGACACATCTGCTCAAAGTGTGTAACTGCATGCCCTGAATTGGACTAGCATCCTATTTGGGAGTATATTTAAGATACATTATTATATGGTGTAGAATCCCATGAGTAGCATACGACACACACAACATATTGTTGTTCATCATGTTCTTCCTTTAGATCAGAGCTAGATAAGATTTTAACAACTCTGAGCTCTTAGTTAAGTTCTCCCCAAACGAGCTTGATGGGCCGAATGGCCTCCTCTCGTTTGTAAATTTCTTTTGTACTTATGTTCTTATATACGAAATTGTCTGAAAAACAATGTTCACATTTGATACTGAACTTTAATGCAGTCATCAAGTCATCTCCATTATCTCCTCATCCAACCAATCTGTAATTACCAAACCTGATATGTTTGCTAGGAAGGCCAGCAGTGATATGAGAGCTAACACCTTTCTACTGTGAGATAGCGTCATTTACTGGATCCGCTCACTGTCACGTTCTCTCAGAGAACACACTGTTTATGTTACAACACAAATACAACTAAAGCTATCTGGCACAGCTTGGAGACACCTGAGGCCTATAACATAGAGCTTACAAGGGGGAGGAAAGTGTGTTACATGAATAATTCAGTGAATCGCTTTACATGTCCTCACGCTTCGCCGAGAGCCCTAAGTTTCAGGGATGAGGAACCAAAGAAGCTTGCTCTGGGGCATGTCAAACATCTCGGGAAAGGTCTGGGGACTCACGATGGCTTTCTGCCTCCGCTTCTCCCTCTGCTCAGCTCCCTCTGACTCCCGCCTCTCGCAGTCCTGCTGATACTCCTGTCTTCTCAGGTGCTCATGCCGGTATTCCTCATAGCTGTCATACCTGTGGACAACAGTCTGAGTTGCTATGCAAAACACGCTGGTTGTCCTGCACGGTCACCCTACACCAGTGCATATATCAGATGATAGAGACCTCCTAAGAACCTTTAAAGCGGTGTTTCCCAACCCCCAAGGGGACTCCCCAGACAGTCCACATTTTTGCTGCCTCCCAGCTCCCTACTGGCAGGGAGCTGGGAAGGAGCAAAACCGTGGACCATCTGGGTTGGAAAACACTGCTTTAAAGTGTCACAATTTATACAGAAGCATGGGTGTTTGACCCAGCTATCACAACCAGGGTCAGACAACTATTCCTACCATTCACACCATTCATAGTTTAAAATGAACTGAAAAGTATATCATTCCTCCATATAATGGTGTTTTTACAGAGAATAACCCAGAACCCATAATTCAGTGTACCACAATCCCAGAGACTTTCTAATAGTTGGAAACCATGTGATTCCCATTTAATCAGAAAAGGTGATTGGCTAAGAGTCTTAAACCCTGTGGCTTGAAGGTTGTGTTCAAAGTTTCCAACAGGTACATTTATAGTAGGAACAGAAAGGAGGAATTAAGACCCACTGTTAATCTACAGGGGTATATTCTGCTACTCTTGCTGTTCAGCATAATCACCATGAATCAAATGGCTTTCATCTCCTCTGTGATGCAGTCTCACAAAGGAAGTCTGTAGCTTAGTGTGCTAACTATATTAGCAACTTGTGTATTCCCTCTGGTCACTTATCGATCCATTCCTCCGCTCACCACTTAAGTGCATCTTGCATCTCTTCTCCATCACAGCAAGGCTGAGTTACCAGGAACAGATGCTTAGGTTTATAAATATTATGGCATAATCAAGCACACATGACAAATACAGAAACCCTACTTGTGGATCAGGTCCTAACCAACCAGGGTGTCCAGCATGACACATAACAGTTGTACATACACAGAAGAACAAACGGTAAACACAAACCCGGGCTTCCGATCAGATGGAGATCTGGACTGGGACCTCGACTCTGCATGGGGGCTTCTCTGGGTCCTTCTGCTCCTGGTTTCCACAAATTGGCCAGTCCTGAGCAAACACACACAATTGTACACATTAATTATACCAGCGTAACGTGTAATGAAAAACCAATTTGTAGAGTTAATTAAAAACACTATAATTAGAAGAGACAGATTCTAGGTTATAAGGACTATTTATAAAGTCACCTAATAAAAGAAAAAAAAACATAACTATACCTAACCCATGATAATGTGAGTAGCAACGTAATCCACAACAAATGCATTCTCCTTCATCGGATGTTGGTGTATATTCATAAACTCTAGTGAACAAGTTCGTCTTTCTCATGTGTTGGTCCAGCTAATGCACTACTGATGACCCTCTCTAATGGGTGGGTCGTATGACACTTTCTGTCTCATTGAGTTTCCTTGGCATGCAGCAAACGGGACGATGACAAGCATGATGTCTACAGGGAGAAGTCTGATTCTGTGAGACGGTAGTCCACCAAGAAACCATAAAGAAAGTTAACACTCAAAATCACATGGTGGCGTTCAGTAAATGTGACATTTTACATTCTTCTATGCACTTGAACTGTAATATGTCCCCCGTTATCCGACTAAACTACAGCTTCAATGATGTTTCCAGGTCAAAGGTCACGGAGTGAAGCACTATTCTTATGGTTCCAGGGCAAAATAATAAAACCAGATTAAATAACAGACATAACTAATTGCAGCCAGAGCTCAAGATTTCTTTGCTTGGAGCCTTTAACTCAAGCTGGGGAACATCAAGTCATTTAAAGCCACAGTAACTGTGTAAGAAGTAATAAAGCCCACAGAAAAGGTTCAGGCTTCTCCTGCCCTGAGTTGCAAGATGTACTGAATCCATCTATTTTAGAGGCCTTGAAAGGTAGCTTTTCAAAAACGTCACGACAAACAGTTGAAGAATGTTTTCATAGAAAGCGCTGACGGAGGCATTCCGGCAGAGCGAGGGTGAGGGGTAAGATAGGGCAGGAACAGTCTGGACATTTTGCTGAATTCTGGATGCTGTTTAGCCGAAGTATAATTTAAGCTCGAGTTTGTAAATGTGAAACGTCCTTCAAACGTCTTGTCCAAATGTTTGCGTGTCTGCAGGGGGAACAGGTGTCGTAAGTGTGCCGCGTTATGTCCGGCGTGTGATTCAGCACAGCACTGCTGTTCAACCAGCCGGAATTCTAAGCATCTCCAAAACCTCGGAGCGGAACATCTTCCGTTTGTTGTCCAAACACAACAGAACGAGGCTCCAAGTGGGGATAGTCGTGTGGAAATGGGAAGGAGAATTTTTATCAAACTCTTTCTCATAATGATTTTCTCCTTATTATCCAAACTCAGCAGAACTGAGTGTTCAGCTCAACAGTGTAGGCTAAAATAAAAACCCATCAGTGAATTAAGGGTACCATGGTAGGAGCAGGACTCATACCGTGGACAGGCATGGGGCGACCTGGAGCGGGAGCGTGAGTAGGGAGACCGGGAGGGGGTGCGACGTCGAGGTACGTGGGAAGCAGAGCTGGAGCGTGACCGAGACCGGGACCCAGACTGGGAGGCAGATCTGGGATGGGCCTTGGATGGCGAGACAGAGCTCCGTGATGGGGAGCTGGAGGGAGAACACGAGGGTGAACCATCGAACTGCAGCCCCAGGTGAGAGTCCTCCCATGGGTAGAAGAGCCGCTCGCCTTCTTCCTCACTGTCCTCCAGGACCCCTTCCAGGGGAAGGCCCACAAACATGCCCCCTGTTGTTTGGCAGTAGCGGCCCTCTGCCACCTTGGCTTCCTCGCTGAACATGGCTTGTTTTGGGTGACCAAAGTGCTTGTTGAGCTCCGCCCTGATTTCTATATCCTCCAATGGTTTCCAGCCCCCCGCGGCAGACCTGGCACGAGGGGCCTGCTCGAGCTTCCCAGCCTCCCTGTCGAGCACCGGGGATCGCACAACAGAGGACGCCATTTGCAGATGTCCCTCCAGGGAAGGGGAGGCAGAAAGCAGAGCCACAGAGGTGCCGCACCCCCAGTGCCGGCTGTCCAGTGTCCCTGGGCAGGGGGCAAGGCCCCGCTTGGCGCCGGTGAACTGGCAGTAGTCATGGTCGCTGAAGACACGTGGCGCAGTCCGCTTGCCTCTGCGCTCCTCTTGACCCGGTGGAACCGGGGCTGACACCCTGCTGAGCTGGGCAAACAGTTCTGTACGCTCACAGTCCTTCCGGGCCGGGCCCACGGCCAGGAAGCAGGGAGCTGGCCCACCGCAATGAGCCCCCGTGCCCACCAAGGCTGAGGACCCACATGACGACAGCTTAGTCTTGATGGAAGCCTTGAATGGATTGTCCTGGCTAGCTTTGTGAGGAGGCGTCGTGGGCGGTGTTAGACCTGGAGGAC
This sequence comes from Mormyrops boulengeri, assembly GCA_026781065.1. Classification (NCBI taxonomy): domain Eukaryota; kingdom Metazoa; phylum Chordata; class Actinopteri; order Osteoglossiformes; family Mormyridae; genus Mormyrops; species Mormyrops boulengeri. The sequence goes on along the minus strand of JAODLD010000056.1, from coordinate 2,367,177 downwards.
GACAAGAATGGAAATGAATTCAAAATACCCCTCTGGACTTTGAATGTCAACAAAAGCTTGACTACAGACATATTCTGTTCACTTCTTCCTAATAATGATAATTAAATGCTTAATGTGACACTTAGTGTGAAATAAAAGGTGCAAAACAGCCACGGCAAAACAGCTAAAATGCTTCCAAAGTTTGCCGAAACCCAGAGCTGCAAACAAACAAACAAGCTGACATCCTTGGCCTAGTGGTATAATTACAAAAGCCAGATCCTCCAGAAATGTTGCATTGACTCCTCTGGATCCCGGCCAGCAGCCACGGGCAGAGAAAAGCTTTTCCACTGCAATCCGGTGGTTATTAAAACACGGAT
>JAODLD010000056.1:2356245-2366721 GCA_026781065.1 Mormyrops boulengeri | reverse complement strand
CCCCCCCCCCCCCCCCCCCCCCCCCCCCCCCCCCCCCCCCAGCCCCGCTTGGGGACAGATGGTTGTTACTCAGGAGGACCCGACACCGAGTCTGCTCACGCCGTCGTCAACGCCAGTGCACTCGCTCTATCTTTTGTGACGTCAGGAGGCAGAGAGGGGCTGCCTCACCCATCCAGTATACAAGCGCATGTACTGCGGTGCATGAGATGCTCCAGCTTCACCACTAAAACTGCATTTGTAGAGAGCGTCCACCTCCTGATATGCTGGTTCGATGCATTTCCTGCGCCGCACTACCGTTAAGTTGGCTGGCTGGCACATCCGTGTGCTCTAAAGGCCCCCTTCCTTACTGACCAGTGTGGGTATTTACTTTACTTATATAACAGAATCCTATATCTAAAGCATCAATATCCAACCACTGCTTATCCTGGTCAGGGCATGTGCACATTGATGTCACGCATTAAAATCTGATTTTACAACAAAAACAAAGCGTTTTTTTCTATATGGATAGTATCCCATCAAATCCGGCATAATATATAGCTGTCAATATAACAAACGCTAAGGAAATGTTTAATTAGGCTGATATTCGTCCTGCTGGAAAATTTCATTTACATTTGGACGGGAATTGTTAAAAGTTCATATACTCCGCTTGCCCCGGCAAGCCTTCAACCAATTTTACAATTAAGGCAAGTTAATCTTAAATGAAACAGATTTCCACTGGAAAACCTACACAGGTTCCCTCAGGGCACATTAACTCAGAAGCGAACTGAACACTCCTTTCATGTAAGGTTTCAAGCGAGCGCCTGACGGTACCGGACAACCTAATCTAGAAGTTGAAAGGCTTGATCTCCATTGGTTTTCGTCTGAAATGACTTTTTTTTGAAGCATGTAATCCTATAACCCTTAAATCAGGGTGAGTGACAGGGTATACCCTTTTTAACTATGGATAAATCAAAGACATAAATACAGAGGATTTAACATGACTGCTGTGACTGCCATACTAGGTAATTATATTTAGGTCTGTCCTTCTGAAAAGAGCACACCTTTGACTATAGATTGGAGAAAAAGATGTAATTAATGTCAAATACCTGAATACGACTGCCTGTCTTTATATATTGCACACAAACACAACCAAAAGCATTTGCAAAAACCTTGACTGCCAAAATATACAAGACGTAGACTAGTTGTAAGTCTTGTGTTACCACAAGTTAAATCTAAATAGTTGTACAGATATATTAGACCTTGAACATATTGAACATCCACTGTCTCGTGTTTTAGGAATCACAAAGTGGTTTGTAAAAGAGGAAACCTAAGAATACATCAGAATAGTATCAAGATGATTACCACCACAAAGGACTGTGGGTAAAAAGGATAAACATGTCCTTAATGATGAAAAGGCAGGTATACCCAGTACCGTGATCTTTTAGTTTCAGGTTTAAATTACGATTAGTTTTCTCTTTTAATTACTTAAAATTGGACCAACCATCATTAATGACCTTTATTTTCAAGACAAATTATTTAGATGATATCTGCACACCGATTAATGGAAAAAAAAAACAATTAAACTAATAATAATGCATCATTGTGTTGCCGCGATCTATCAGGTAAATAAGTGTTTCGGTCAAAGTGCAAGGGGATCAAGGAGGGACAGTGTATAAAGGCAAAGATTAAGCCCTCATTGGGAAGTCAGCATTTCCCATAAAAAGGAAACTGGACTGTGTGATCAATATGGAGGCCCATGAAAACACATTGTAGACTCCTTCACCTTGGACCCTGGGCTTTTTATACCCTTTTCAGGGAAAAACAGATCACCGTCTCAGCCTTTCAGCATACTGTCCTAGAAAACTGATTTCTCATTTTCTGACAGCAGGTTGATTTATTCCCCATGGTTTTCTGGGCCAGAATACATATTCCATCGATCCCTTTCTATGGACAATCAATGTGACCACATGCTGGTATCGATAGGATTATTGAACACAGGGTCTTCTTACCTGGAGTACCAGACAGCTCCACACTCAATGTGCGGTCAATGGTTTTGTTCTCAAACGGTGATTCTTTGTGGTCACTGAAACATAAACCCAACATCATTGACTTCTGACTTAGGGGTAGAGTCTAGAACTCATTTTAAAATGGTTATACGCGGAATGAGACACCAGCAATGGCTTTGAATTTTCTTTTAAAAAATTCTCTCACTTACTTCGGAGACTCAGGGGTCAAAGGAAGTGGCAGGGTGGTTGGTTTGGCTGCAGAATACAAAGGAGTATGGGAAATTATTGGGTAATTATCATTTAACTAGATCACAGAAAGACAGAGTTCAACGGCACACATCACTAACTCAAAGAATCTCACATCTGTTCATTCATAAAACTCGCCGTGGGATGGAAAGTAATGGTAAATACTTCTGGAGAATTCTGATGCCTAATCTCTTGATCAACAGGATGTCCAAAGAAAGAATGCTTTTTAAAAATAATGCAAAAAATAAATGGTAGGGAGATGATGAGCGACACCTTCACTGCACCCAACAAGGAGAGAGAACTTTCACATGCATGGAACAAAAGCAGTGGACAAAAGAAAAATCGAGGACGCCTGAGGATTTAATTATCCGGGCCTTCGGTGAATAAAGCCCTAAGTGACTGAGGGTTAGGATTAACCTGCATCTTAAACACACACGTTCACCTTGAAATTGGTTGATGTCTAAACTCCCCAGAATATATCAAATACTGCTTCTGTCCTGCTCATTTCCTCTGTATCTCATAGCATCTGTCACACTGTGTTCATGGACTCGCTAGCTTACCGCTGCTCTCTAAATGAGTAAATGAGTGAAGGGGTTAGCATAGAGCGGCGCACAGAAGCAGATAAAGGCAGCACCAGGATGGAAACAGAGCAGCGACACGGTATTGATTACCTAAAAGAGGAAGGGCCTGGTCATCAGGGTGACTGCAGACTGCCTGCCTGTATGGGGGTGGGCCTTGTATGATGAATGGGGCAGAGTCTCCCAATGGGGAACCAGAGTCTGGGAAGATGGGACTTGGGATCTCCAGTGAGTATGGCGTGTGGCTGTCAGGGATGCCGTCGCGAAAGGCACAGTTGTCCTGCCCTACCCAGCCTCCTGACCGTGTCCAGTCATAATCCCCCTCATCAATGCCCAGCTCTTCAGGGCACGGGAGCACCATGGCTTGTTTCTCAGCCTGTCCGGTCAGCAAATCTCCTGCAGAGAGACCTGGGTCACTGCTTCTAGGCATAAGGCGCGTCACCAGAGCGTGGGGGCGTGGGTTGGCTTCGCCATGGTGAGGGGCAGGCTCTCGCTTGGGTGTAATCGCCTGGTTAGATAAAGGGAATCCTCGCTCTTGTTTTTCCCAGATAGTCACTTTAACCCGGTCCGAGGTGTACCTACCGCCCTCAACCCCGTGAGGCCGCTCACTAACCAGCGCACCACCCACTTTGCTGGCACAGCCCATCTCCCTAGGGCGGAGGGAATATGAATGCAAGCAGCTAAGAAAGTTGGCAGCTGCCTGGGCTATGTGCTGGCCTGGAGGTCGCCTGCGTCCTTTTTTGAGGTGACCATTACTGCTTCTATAGGGTGGGACTGTAAAAGCAGAGGGTTTGGGCCCGCCAGTGCATGTCTGGCTCCACCCCCCAGGCCCCTCATCGGCCATGGCACTCTCACCAGCAGCCCTGCCCTCACCTTGCTGGTGGTGCTGCTGATTCTGAGGTTGGTGCTGCTGCAGTTGCTGCTGTTGCTGCTGGGATGAGGATGAGGTTGAAGATGAGGAGGGTGAGGATTTCTTTTTGGATGAAGAGGAAGAGGATGAAATCGAGGAGCTGGAGGATGATGAAGGCGAGGGTGAGGACGAGGGAGCTCCCGCGGCCTTGGCCCTGTCACTCTTTTGCGCTTTGGTGTGGAGGGCATCGTCGCTGGCGGTGAGGTACTTGAGTAGCTCGGCGCAGGGGCGGCGCATCGGGGGTCCCTTCGGCCTACCGTTCGGCAGGCTCTCCACCTGCGGAGAACCATGGAAACGCTCAGCCCATCATAATTAGGGATACATAGCTACAAACGCCACGATCCACAGCAAATAGAGGGCTCTGGAAAACTTCTGAAAAATAATGGGAACACTTCAAAGCTACATTTACCACCTTTTATATTCATGATTTTTCACAGGGGTCTCAGTTACAGACAAGGAAGCACAAAACCTCAGGCGACACATTGAAAGTGCCACAATACAGTTTTTCCAAACAACCAAAAAGGCATCAATGATCCACTTTTTCAGACTAAGTCAAAAATCTGAAGCATTTAGGCTGGTTGCTTATTAGCACCTGAAGGTAGCGATTGTAGCTCTCTAATGGAAAAGCGTGATTCTCTAATGCTTCTCCATTATTAAACATTACAGAGGAGGTCAGTAATTACAGGAAATTGATTCAGTTAAAATATAATAACGACATCAACATTATTACATAGAAGGAGGCGGTTTTATGATAACATGGCGAGATTCCTCAGTGCCAACACTGACAGAAATGGGAGGGAAGGAAGTGAAGATGGACATGAGCATGTGGCTAGGAAGGACCGTGAGAGCGCCCCCTACTTGCATGTCTGCAGATGGTAGCTACCTTGCTGACAGCAGATGATGGCCTGATCCGGTGGGCGCTGGCCGTACTGTGCTGTGTACCATTGGCCGCGTACTGACCGTAGCTGAGCTGCGAATTTGCTGGAGCCAGGAGGAGCTTCTTCAGCTATGGACAGGAGACGGAAGCATCAGGGCATGTTTTTAACCGAGTACACATTGTCGAGACAGCTCAGGAACAGAAGTTCATTGCATTTGTCGTTCAGAAAAGTTCTACAAATCAAAGAAGCTCCTGTCTTTCTGGGTTCACGGAAATAGCCAAAGAGCCGGCCAGGCTGGCGAAGATGGAAGATGAGAAGTCTCAGAAGACTGGAACTGAGAATGAGTCATATACTACACGCTCAACTTTAAAACTCAACTGCAAAGCTTTGGCTACATGTAAGAACGTACAGATGCTAGAATTAGGCTGATCCAGGATCTGAACCTATCAGAACACTGTGCTCATAATAGCATACATCCTGCATACAGCACTCATGCTATATCTGCGCACTAATTAAATGTTTGTCCTCTCACTCCACTGGTAATTGAGAGAACATGGGGTTGTTTCTTTGAAAATGACCATTACAGCACCTTGCCATAACCATCAAATATAGTTTGCAAACTCCCCACCAGAACGGCAGAACATAATTACCCAATTTATTTAATGAGCTGTTTGATTGAATAACACTATCTCACTCCTGCTACCAAAAAACACTTAAAGATTTAAACAGACCTACAGTATAATACTGTTGAATTACAACCCTATAGGACACTGTTAAGCCCCCTGATCTCGCACATATTCAATTACAAATTAAATTAATCTGCAGACCCCTAGAACCACACGATAAATCAGCTGCCCTTTAAGAGCTACGTAGATGAAGGGGTGCCCTGTGTTCTGAGCATTAAGATGCACTTCATGAGCACAGGTGCGATACACTGCTTAATAAACTAAAATTGTCAGAAGGCCCATTAATAAACATCAGTGATGGTAAAACTCCATTCCACCTAGTTAAGCCACTGGCTGGCTCTGGGATGGCTGATAGCGAGGGGGGGAGGGTCTTACCAGAGAGGGCTCCTCAGCCTCTGAGGCAGGGGGAGACTCGTCAGGGGCGGAGCGGCAGCCCTGTGTGCCGGTGCTCTCCCCATCCCCAGCAGTCTCGGCATCCCCATCGGCGAGAGCCTCGAATGACAGCAAACCATCCTCGTCCACCGGGATACTATCCAAGGTCTCTGTGAGCACGGCCAACAGAGTGGCCTCGTTTTCCTCATCTATCTTCTGAAAATAAAGAAGCAAAAGTTTTTTACGACCACTATTAAAGGAAAACCCATCCAAAAAAAAGAAGTTATCTCTCTCCTTAAATCTGACCGCATGTTGTCAAGCCAAACATCTCTCTTCCCCAAATAAACCATCACCAAATCAGACACACAGTGAGAGCCCAGGGGGGAAAATACGGAAAAAATCCAGATAATGAAGTAGAAATTGACGACTCTCTCCACAAATACCAACACGCCAGAATAATCACCATGGTAACTAGACACTTGAAAGATGCTCGAAGAGACTAACGCTGAATAAGAGTGGCTTCAAGAGAGACTGAGTAGCAGGAGCTGGGATGCGTATGATAAACTCATTTTGAAGGGTGTTTTGGATCATGACGGCGGCAGCTGATCTCTGGGATGCCACACCGCACCTTACTGCATGCTACACTGATAGCACTTGCGGCTTTACCTGTAATCCTTTAGCATGGTTGGTTGTCCTTTGCTAAAGCAATTTGAATGATGCATGTTTATAAAGAGCACAGGGGTAACACCACTCTCGGGACACACTTAGCAGGTCGCCCAAGGTGTCACATGATCTGGGCTGCCTTACATTTGCAGCACTCTCTTACTACACAGCTTTAGCTGATAATGGTCATGCCTGACCCCTCAGTGGAGCATCCTATAGGTGTCCAATATATTATTCCCCACAATGACATGCCATTATAGGTAAAACTAGCTTTCTATATGATCGAGCAAAAGTTCACCCAGGATCAGGGTTATTTTTGCCGTAAATGAGTGGGAATAACAGTGAGGAAAATGGGAACTCGGCACTCTGACATGTTCGACACCCTTCACTTTGATCATACAACATTATTAATGCACAGATGATTAGCCTCTTTCCAAGGATGCAGAAATACCAACTAGAGCTGCCTCGAGCTGAGTCATGCTGTTAGCCCACTAAGACTGTCTCCTGTTAATTAGCACAGTGTTACAGTGCTATTGAAAGCCGTCTTCACATTCCAGACCTTATAAAAACACAAATTTCTTGAGGATCACTTAGATAGTGATCCAAGTCTAATCACTCTGACTTCTATGCTCTTTTTAGGTTTAAGGGGTTTTAATAAATAGGTTAGCTGCCTTCTCTCTCTTCCCATGTTCAACACAGAGTGAGTGACATCTTTACTGCAAGCGATGAAGCTCTGAGATGCTTCCTGGCTATATCGGCCTGCCCTTGACACTGAGCAGAGGACCTCCCTTCTCCCACACGCAAATGGTCAGGGCACGGGAGATATGCGGCACGGCCGTGACCACACCCATGTGGTGGGAGGGGCACCTTCTCAGAATAGCCTCACTTAACCTTAGTGCAAAACCACCAAATCCCAGAATCCTTTTCTGTAGCACTGGAAAGATCAAGCAAAGGCCATGTACAAGGGGGTGCAAAATATCCAGAAAGTAAGGCAAGCTTTATCGACTGTGGTATCTCGTAGCCACAAAGAGGAATACATAAAGAGAATTATCTCATCTTTCCTATTGTCCTTCAGCTTACAAACCAAGCATCACTTAACAAACTTTACTGAATTAAAGCAAGCTTAGCGATCAAATCTAACTGTGGCGCCTGAACACATTACTTAGGTATGGTTTAGTGAGGGCCGGCGATCCTGTGGATGTTTTTTTTTTATTCTCAAAATGGTTCAATTAACCAATGAATCAATTAGACATTAAAGAAAGCAGCACACTTTGAAAATGCAGAGTCCAGTACATGCCGGTCCTGTTTTAATGAGGGGATCCACTGCTGTATCAGGCTGAAGATATTGTCCTCGCTTTAACTCGTTTATAAAGACATATCAAGCAGCCACATCGTGCCTCACTACCGTTATTCATGCTGCAAATAACATGGCCGTGTTTTACGTCAGTGTCCGGTCTTTTAAGTCAACAGAGCTGTCCTAAGTTTAGAAGCAAACATTTAATACAAGATACGTTATTCGTCATATAAATGGTTATGCAAGTGCAACATGTAGTGAAATGTACGCTGAACGACCCTGAAAACTGTGCAAATCAAATCAAAAATAGAATTAAGAATGAGTCAACAAGTTAAAAAAAACCTTACAATAAACTAAAAAGTTACAATAACTAAAAAAGTAAACACAATATAGAGAAATATAGAAGTTCAAATATAGAAAATAATCTTAAGGTTAAAAACTGTACATACATATGATGACAGAACTATGTATTTAAAGTGCAGGTGACATAAATATAAATAAATACAAATATGAGCAGCAAAGGTGGATGGAAATGTAGTTAACATACAAGAAGGAGATTGAAGAAGTAAATAAGTCACATGTTCATGCTGTCATCCAAGAATTCTAGGTTTCAAAAAGGAGTAATACCGTTCTCTTCATTCATTAACCCTGCCCCACATTTCATAGTTGTAAAAAGGGCACGTGGGTTTCGCTGCGGCATGATGCTGCCGCACAGACCCAACAGATGGACGCGACTTCAGGAAAGACGGATCACATATGATCGACCCACTGCTTGCCAATCTGCCGGCATATAAAACTGAACCAGCAATTAAAGCCTGTTTCCTTGAAGGGTATTTGCAACTAAATCTGCTCCTTAAAAGGAAACAAGTGCATACTCAATAGCAAGATGCATTAGGAACAAAGATACAAATCCTACAAATTCTGGATCTCTGCACAAGGGATGAGTAAAAAAAGCCTATTAAAAAGATGAAAATTGTAAAGAATGGTAAGCTTGCCATGATCTGACAGAACGTCAGGTGAACATTCCCACACATTTTTGTCTACCTGCTGCTCTGTGGTTCGGCTCAAACGCACATGATACAGACAATGCGTCATTCAAATACCTTGTCAGAAATGTCAGGAGCACCTGTTTGCGTATATTAAAGACTTACGATCGATTGCCAGTTTGAAAAATGTGCCATTTTACTTAGTGACGCAGTTGTAACCCTCCTGGCACTCTTGAAAATCTAACAGGACTAGAGAACATGACTTGATCCACAGGTACTTAACTTAGCCCAGACAGTCAGGGTAAATGAGAAGTCCAATTATAGCAACAAGACAGTGTTTCCACAAGTAATGAAAAAATATATCCATCAAAACACATTTAAGGTGTTCCACATGGTATGTGTTGCCCTTTTGGTGAATTCTTCATAACATTATCTGAGCCCAAATACCACCAAAATTCTCAACTCCTTCCAGCCGACTGAGACTTGGACACAAGACCTTTGTCTAAGCAAATCATCTGCAGTTTGGGAAGCACAGGGAACCCAATCTCAGAGCCCTAAGTACAGTGACATTCTCGATTTCTTCAGCTGGACAGAGAGAGCATGGGACACACAGACACGCAAGTCCCCTTCAATGCCAACCCTTTTGGTGACCGACGCTGTTACGCCTGGATAACTTCACCGCACTGTACACCACAATGACACTTATCATGGAGAGGTTCTCTTGTCACAGGTTCTTGTGCAAACAAGGCTAAACGGCTATTTGAGTGCAATGAAAACATCTCTGCAGACTGTTGTCTACAGGCCCATCAGACCACACATAGATAAACATTTAAATGTAAATACAGCTAGCACCGAATACCAGGTGAAATACAGACAATGCTCTGGTGTTTGCCAGATACTCCTAAAACTCCATAATCCATATAGGGAATATATAACCTAAAATCAGTCGAGACCACACAGAAATAAAACAAACGTTGCAAACTCTTAATTGACGGAAGTGAACATCTGATATCAGGAGAGCTCTATAGGGCTCAGCGGTCTAAACCACTTTCCTGTTATCACTGGTTTTCAGAACATAGGCTCAGATTTAGGAAGCGGTTAGTGCTGCATGCTTTACCACAGCTCCCTGCGACCAGGGATGAGAAAGCGTCCTGACTGGCAGTTTAATGTACCATCTTATCTTTCACTGTGGCCTAACTTGTAGACTGCCAGAACCCAGCAAAGCCAAAGCCTGCTGGTGCCTCATTGTTCTACAAGTCCTGAATCTGATGGATTAGGCCGTCCGGTCGCCGCCAAACGGCGTTATGATCTGACAGCATCTCAGAGGACTAGCAAATCCACATCAGCGCGAGGTGATGGTCACTACGCAAAGGTGGCATCTACACTGTCGCCCCCTAAAGGACTTCCTGGGTACAGCAATGGCCAGGAATCTGTGTGGCCAGCCCGCTTGGATGCTGAAGACTGAAGCTGGTTGGCGGGCTTGTCAGTGGCACAACACGCGTTCCAGCAAGTTCCGAGCAAACACTGAGACAGAAGGCCAAGCAACAGCGGGGGCCACGGGACGATCGCGTCACCTTAGCGAGAGGCAACGGAGATCGCGGATGACTCAAGTCTGCTGAGGGGATTAGTCACAAAAATCAGGCAAGGTACGGGCCCTCTCTCTCTAAACCGGCAAACTAATAAGGCTGAAATGAACAGCGTTGGGGTAATGTATCCTAATACTGCACAGTTTCCGGCGGTGCTTTTCAAGTATCTGCATGGCAGATGGCTGGGGCCTATTTTAAAAGTAATTATAAAACATCTTTGATGACTCATCTTTTGACTCTTTGGTTCCCATTCCATATTACGGCTTTATCATGCCAGAAATGCCGGGGTGGG
>JAODLD010000056.1:2344930-2356195 GCA_026781065.1 Mormyrops boulengeri | reverse complement strand
GTGAATTCTCTGGCAAACTCTTTTTAACTATTTTACTAATGTGGGAGAAGTACCGCAGGAAGAGGATGATTTAAAATGGCAAATATCTCTTAGCCCCAGTAGGCATCTCTCGGAAAGAACAAAATGCAGATGAAAGGCATTTTATTTCAGGGAACTGCAGTGCTGGCTTTCGTTTATTTGCTCGTATTATGTCACGTTCTGTCTGGAGGAGCGTGCTCAGAAACGCTCCTGTTAGCGTTTTGTTTGAGGACTCAGAAAATTAGCACCATCATTACTTCGGAATTGAAAGCGTGGGTACTACCTGTCTTTCTTGACAGATCTTTATTTTAGCTATTTAACATTATTTCTACTGGCTTTTCTAACTGTGCGCTATCAGGGGAAGTAAAACGAGAAAAATGTAGCAAGAAACTTTGTAAAATGCACATGATGTCTACCCCTCTATAAACAAAGTCTGTCTACTAATTAAGAAATTGACTAATTCCCGACCCGCATTCGTTTCACTTGGCATTCACTTGGTAATCTAGAAGAAAATGTATTCAATCCGTCCAATTTCAATCGCTGCTTTTTCAGTTACAACCAATGCGGTCCAGGGTCTATCCCAGAAGCTAAGGGTTTTAGTTTGGGTGCACCGAGAACCAAGACCGTAGGTTTCGTTTCAGCACTGGTAGGGACCAAATCAGCCCTAAACCCCCCGCCCCTAAACACACATGGTACTCCCGAAATACTGCTAGACACATGTCCTTACTATCCATAACCAAATTTACACCCTTGCTCAGTAAACATATACAAAACCACACATACTTGGATGTTTATGTCAGCCTGAATAGAACATGCTAACATTGCACACAAGAGCTAGAACTGCACTGTAAGGTGAGAATAAGGAAATGGTGCCACCCACTGGGTCTCTAGGGTGCCCATTGGATAACAGCCGTCTCAGTGCAGACTAACCAGCATTGACTCAAATAAGACATCATAATGGGTCATCAAAGTTAAAGCAGTCTTCACATTTTCTTAATGGCCTGGTGGCCCAGAGAGCAGCGGTCAGAGAGCTGCTAACCCTATAAGCAAGCCTGCCTTAGACAGTGGCTCCACATCCTTAAATAACCTTCCCTTGGGGGGAGACTTTCACATGCTATTGAATGAAGAACAACTGTTCTGTCAAAGAAGGGGGGTCCTTGGAAATTTTTCTTGTCAAATACAGTGACTATAATTGAAAAAAATACATGTTCTATGTGTTTATACTGATGTATTGCAATTAATCACTACACTAAATACTGAATAGCCCAAATGCAAACACCTGATCTACGTGTAATGATAATAAATAGTAAAACAAAATCCGTACTGTCTACAGGGTTGCAGGTAATAATAACAAACTGAAGGATAAACGTCCATGTGTCCTTATGTACATACACCCACAACACTACAGCAGCTGTAAACGTGACTTAAAAATGGGTATTGTAACTGTATAGTGAATGCACGTACTGTATATTTTGTATAAACAGATTAATAGGTTAAGGGAAGGAACAGGTCCAGCAGGAAACGGCCAAAGGATCAGAACTGTCGGTTTGGTCTCTTTAAAAAAGGAAGCTATCAGAAGCTAAGCTTTTGGCCCAGGTTTGGGAAGGGCTGTCCTGAACAGCTCCTAAAGCAGATTACCCTGCTGCTAAGAATAGCCCAGGAGGACACGGTGGTACAGTTAGCCGTTCGGCACATCCACAGCTCTGGGGTTATTGCCTGCTTCAGCACCCATTCGACCCACAAATCTAAAGTAACCAGTCCTGCTTTAAAAATCCAGAGGTTTGCTCATCGGGATCTGGAGAAGACACCCCCGCCCCCACCGCCACTGCTGAAAGCAGTGCTACTGGAAGTGAACAGAGCAGCCCTAAAATCACAGCCGCCTTGAGTTTGGTCCTCACTTCTGTGTGCACTTGCCAGGCAGTAACGAGAGACAGGAGAGTTCAAAACCCAAAGGGAGATTACCGTGAGCTGGTGAAATGCAATGGGAAACCACCAATGAGATTGAACCAAGGAGAAATAGCCAATAGGAGGAGGGCTAAGCCAGCCTGGTCAGGAGAAAGAGAGCTACACAGTTTTGCCAGAGGACAGTGATACCAGTATAAGGTGATCACACACTCTGCTGACACGGAAGTCATGCTGCATGTCTCGGCCTTGATTCTTTCAGGCCCAGATGTTCACCTGGTGGGGGGGTGAGGGGGGCTGCAGCGTATAGTAACACAGTGAAGCAACACCTACTCAAAACACAGTGGCCACAGCTGCAGGGATTCCTATTTGCACATGCGCCGTAAGCACACAGCTGCATCGAGCGAGCCTTTCATGCTGTTCAGCCATGCAGGAACACAACACACCAATCCGACCATTGACCATTGTGAAAGTGATGTCATTGACCATTGTGAAAGTGATGTCATTGACATATTCTGAAATCCATCTGCAAAAACAGCCTCCAGCGGTAGGCAGGATAGTTGAGATCAATTTTATGGTTAGAAATTTCAATGGATTTATCAGCTAAAGCCAATAGTTGATCAATAAAAAAATATATAGATATAGACTATACATCACGCCAGGTGGTTTTGCTGTCAATCTATTCAGTAAAATCAGTTTATGTCTTAGCTGGATGTAGCTCCTTAAGTTACCAAACCACCGGGTAGTTCAAAAAAGCAACAAATTTTGTACACATCCTGGAAATAATACCAAATCCTTTTCCTGTGTAAGTAAGGGAAGGTGGCGCTATGCCTTGGTATCTTTACCCGACAGTCGGTCCCGATGGAGCCCTATGACATCACAGCGTTTGCAGATGCTGAGTGGTTCCACTTTAAACACATGCTACTATTTCCAAAATGCCTGTCACGGTCCAAAAAAGAAGGGCGCTGACCCGTGTAGTTGGACAGCTCCCCGTTCAACGCGTGGTCCCTGCGGTTCGGAGATGAGCGAGTTGCCCCAAGCCCCTCAAAGCCCGCCGGGTTCAGTGGTGTTGCAAGGATTTGGCTCAGTTCCAGCCCCTCGGCAGCCAACTGAAGCTATACAGCACACAGCTCTTATCACTTCCCTGTCAATGATAAAAACGAAGCCTGTATCCACAGCCTCCTTTTCAGGCCCTGCATTCTGTCAGCACAGCCCCCACCCCCAAACTTGGCTGACTACCTCACACTAAACATGGCTGTCTGCCCCTTCAGTTTTCCTTCAGATTCCCTCCAAAACAAGAAGTCAGTAAGCCTGCTTATTGTTAGTCGATTCCTCAGACTCCCAGTGAAGACCAGTGTTGGTAGACAACCAACAAGTGAGTGTAGCATTGTGGTCCACTAGGCAGCAGGGAACAGTGAGAGCTCTGGGATGTTTGATGTCAGCCCAGCCTTTTGCATCTAGACACCACCCTTCACTTCATTTTAGCTAACAGACCGATTTAGCTTGAGCCCGGTACCCTGGAAGGCTTTTCTGCCCTTACGTCATGCCCGTGTCCCCTGGCCTTTCCTGGGGTTTCGGAAGAGAATTTGTGCAACACACGCTAGAGGAGGGCTTCTCACGGCGTGGTCCAAAGACTCAACCTCCCTGGACACCCATTAACTGCAGTCACAAGGAGCCCCGGGAAAACAGGGCTTATAGCTTCAGAGAAAATAAGAGACCGCTTTGCACAGGAACTGGTAATTTATTAGTCAAATGCAAGGCAAAATCACCTGCTATTGCAGGATGGGCAAGTGTGCATGCTCTCATAAATTTTAACTAAAAACTTTTAGCACTGAATATTATTATTCATCAGTCAAGGCTGTAATACACCGACTACCAACGCCAAGACTATATTCTCTCTTGCATTAAAGTTCATATTATGAATTCAATGATCGACAACACAACGCCCCTTACTGGCCACAAACAAGCTTTAACAGGGAAACTGAGGAAATAATGAGATGTATTTTAATTAGCATATGCATCGCAAACACCTGCCAGTCATTACACCAAGCTCTCCCCAGGTCCTGCTGGTGAAAACGGAAGCCTTGGGTTTTGAGCGGAGCACCAGAACACCCCCCCCCCCACACACACACACACACACACACACACACCTAGCCTTAATTATCAGTTGCCGGCCGTATCGTGTTCAGACATTAGAACAGGAACCAAGCTTGCAGTAATGAAAGTCCTGGGGGCTGGGATTCATTTCTGAGCAGTTCAGCCAACTCCATTTATAAAATTGCTATTGAATAGCAAAGAATTTACAGGGGGAATATAAACTATAATTACCTTTGGACACACTTGCAACAAAACGCACCTCAGAGGTTGAAACAGATTAGGAATTAATATTAATCATTGTGTTCAGGAATTAATGTGTTTTTATCGCAAAGTGCAACGAGCGTTTTTTCACATACGTGGTGCAAATCCATTTGGGTTAAAGGAACAAGCAGCTTAATAACTGATTTGCTACTGTTATGGACTTTGCTTCTATAATGTAGCAAACATAGGAGAACAATGGGTTTAAAGTTTCACTGCGCCTTTAAAGAGGTTTCGCAATGTGACCTATAACCATGGGCAGGTTTATATAAGGCACTGCTCCCATCATCACATCTACTGATAATTTTTTTATTCAAATTACTTGCTTTGGATTTGTTGCAATGCTGTCAAAGGAAAGAGGATCATTAGATTACTCCATATACTATACCTTCCATGTTTATACTTTGAACTTCTGAAGGAATTACAGTGCAGTTTATAACCTTAGGCAATAAAGGGGTTTTATGATACCATTATTATAAACTACTTGAACACCATTCAAAGTTATATTAGGATTACAAATGTCGTTCATAAATAATTGTTTCATTTTCCCAGCCACAAGGTGGATGGAAGTTTTCGCCAGGTGAGTCAACAGCACCTAGAAATTTCCCACGCGAAGCAAGCAAACAGTAGCAAAACAAAATGAGAATGACCATTCAGCAGATTATGGATCATGCATGTTTACATCAGAGAAGAACTGGTTGCGTAGCAACTCGTATGTACCCTTACCTCAAACAAGTTTGTCGTCTCATTGCCGTACTGACTGGAAATGATTTCTGATTGGTCACTGTACCACTTGAGTCCGCCCAGGAAATCATCCGCATCCAGGTCACTGACATCTAATTCTGAGAGATCAAGCTCCGGGAGGTCTGGACAGAGGGGCTGGTCTTCGCCAACCAAGGCAGCACACTGCAGGAGCACAACACAAAACACAGGATATAACGGGATAAAGGCTGCACAGCATCTCCACCAGAACATCTCAAACCCCAGCATCTGTAGGCTTCTTCTCCCTGCCATGACTGTTTTTTTTTTTGCATTGTCTTTTGTCTTTACATTTGATGACGGCTGGTTGGTTCTGGCTATTTTTTTTTTCTACGACATTAACTCTACAGCTCGAAAGACTCAGTGATGTATTGCACAGTTTAATGCCCCTGCAATTTAGGCAGTGATTTTCCTGGAACATTTTAAATTGATACACGGTTCGGGGTCTTAGCCATGCTACCAGTAGCCAGTCAGCTCCTTCAACGGCACATCTCGGCTCGAGGGCAAGTCAACTTCGGCGTGATCAACCGCCCGTCGGAATCAAAGTGCCATTTAGCGTTGCGCGAGTCTCCATGTCACTGAAGCCCCATTGCAATTTCATTATTCATTGGCCAAGATGACGTCCGTCTGACTGCCAGCTACTGCACTGCAATCAGGATACAAATCAGGTTCACCAGGTCCACGGAACCGTGACCGGAGAATCTGCAGATTTTTTTTTTAATCGTTATCTGGGTCTATATAATTTATAACAAAGGCAGTCCAGCTTTAAAGGCATGACGAGTTCCCGGAAAAAGCTTTCAACCCCAAAGATTCAGCACACTGACACTTGATGTTAATTACAGGGTTGCGCAATCATGTTAAACACAGCAAACCTAAACATGTATTAAACCATTCAAAGTAGTGTTTTTTGTTTTGCGAGCTGGGTTTGATTGTGTGGGCTGAGTAACTGTTCCGTGAAGGTTTACAGTTTGGCAAATGTGTTTTCAGAGGAAAACACGAGTCTCAGTGTGACCATGATCCCATACTGGATAAGTGACATGGATGGATGGATGGATGGATGGATGGATGGATGGAATTCTCACAGAATCCTCCACTGAGACAAAACTTTTTCAATGGTTTGGAATATGATTTATCAGATACCAGTATAAACTCCTATGCACACAACTTCTCCCTGGATAAGCTGCAACACACCAGGTCTCAGAGAGACAAACTAATCTTTCCATTTTGGCCGCAGCTATAGTACAACAGACTGGGATATTGTTAAAAATGAGTCCCTGGAACACTGAGCAGAGAGATGTCAGCTCCAGCCGTCATCATGCTGAGTTGCACTTGATCTAATTGAGCCAAACACCATTTTTGCCACTCACAGCTGGTATGAGTCAGATCTAAACTTCAGCTTTATCAGGCAAGCTATATGCTATCAGTCGAAGGCTGAAGGCCTTCAAGGAAATCAACAATACCCCACACCAAATACATATTTCTATTTAAAGTACACAATGCAAAGGAAGGGGGGGGGTTGAATCATGTACTACTGTACATCTGCAATTTAGTCATGCTCCCGTTTACCGTGCAAGACTTGAGAAGCAAAACGCTAAGCACCACTGGCTACAGCAAGAGTTGAATTCACCACCGCCAGATGACAGAACACGTGTGTGTCCACAAAAGCTTAATTTCTGTTGTTGATTTCAGGATAGTAATAGAACAGATTATGTGCTATTGGGTATCACCTCGGAAATGATGCCTGATTTATACGCAGCGAACGTGTAAGACATTTAATACTACAGCTATGTGGGGATGATGATGGCGATGGAGCGGAGGAGCTATTCACTGATTGTAACGGCCTTTGGTAATTAAACTGCGTGATTTACGGTCCCCCTGTGGCTTTCACCAAGAAACGTTTTAGCAAAACCATAACAGACCAGAGGCGAGGCGACGAGTGGTGGGTGTTAATGCCCCAGAGCTTTGAAACACTGCCCTGGAAGCGTCAGAAGATCAGAAAGCATCGGAAGGCCGGCGCTCACAGCAAATAACTTCTGGCGCAAGTGAGATTTCACGCAAGAACCAGATAATTAATATCTCAGGGAAGCCAAATGAGACGCAGATCTGGAGCGCTTTCCTGCAAATACCGTCGGCACTTATTGACAGATTTCGTGGCAAAACGCCGACAAAACGAGACCAGATGTGATGCTCAATTTTAACGAATGGGGCTGCGCTGGTGTCGGTGTCTAAATGACATCGTGCAAAAGGCAAGGAGAAAAGCGTCTTTAATACGAGTGCTAGAGAGAGAGATGTACCCATGCATGCATGTCGGGGATGCTGTGCTGCGATCGGTGCTGAGTGTGTGTGTGTGTGTGTGTGTGTGTGTGTGTGTGTGTGTGTGTGTGTGTGTGTGTGTG
This sequence comes from Mormyrops boulengeri, assembly GCA_026781065.1. NCBI lineage: Eukaryota > Metazoa > Chordata > Actinopteri > Osteoglossiformes > Mormyridae > Mormyrops > Mormyrops boulengeri. Next base: position 2,348,765 of record JAODLD010000056.1, on the reverse strand, counting down.
TGTGTGTAAAACATCATGCCAGTGACACACGACGCACCTTATTCACTTATTTTAGCTATTAAGCTTGAGGCGCCGGGTATCTTTTACCAACGTTAACCTAGTAAGAGTAAACACTCACGGGGTAAACTGCTGGACATTTTAACTTGACACTAAGCAAACGTGATGTTACAACTATGGCTTGTTTTTCCAGTAATTAATGTTTATACAGACCCGCACGCTCTATCGCCGCCGTACAGTCTTGAAGATGCGCTTTCCTCATTCGGATCTGCTGTATCTGAGATAGATTGTATTTCCGTAACTGGATAGTAAATTGTAATAATGATTTTAACTCTGTTGTTAAGTGTTTCAGTCTATATTTACGATGACAGGGCGTCGTTGCGAGATAAAAGTTGTACTGCACCTGACTTATAAATAATTCTGGCTATCATCCACTTTCATTGGAAAGACTTAGTGGTCGGATATATTTCACGTCAGCCTTACAACATGTGGACATACTTTCCAATTACAGGGCATCGTATGGAGATAACGAGCAGCCAGGGACCACCAGGAATGCAATAACTAAGGAGTTTATCCCTGCACATGAAAAAACAGACGTGTTATCTCCCTCATTCCTACCATTCGCACGCTTTGTAATCCCCCATCCTCCGTGCACCGGGCTGTTTGACGGGCAGATCCCCAACATTAAATACCGCACTCTGAGCCCATTCTGTACTCCATCTTTCCAAATCGTCCCAACCCCGGGGAAAGAAAAAAAATGACAGTTTACTAACATTTCATTTATGCTACTTACCTCTAGTTCTCTCCACAAAGAGTCCTGGTTGCACCTTTCCCACGCCATCCACGCAATGAATGACGGATTTTTAAAAAAATCAAGCAAAAAGGAAATCCAGCGGTTTTTCACTTGCTCTCACTCAGGGAACTGCCCCCTAACTGAGAATGAACTGAAGGCACCTGTCTTACAACTGCCTGCCATCACATGACAAAGCTATTAAAAGTAGGCAGGGGAGTGACTCCTTCCAGCGCCCCCTCCTCACTACTTGAGTGAAGCCAATGACGTCCCGTCAGGCAGGCGGGCTCTGGCACACGCATAGTAAATATTTTCCACGATTAAATCCCCCGATCGTCGGGAGCACGGTGGAGATCCATATGCTTTGCCGGTGCTTCGACCGGCACATTTAACTGCTGACGTTTGACGTCAAAGCGGCGCAAGTAGCTCCGCGATTCGGGCATCCGAGACGGCGGCACCGGGCAAAACCAGAGCGGTCTGCGGGCGATCGGGGGGCTGAAATCATCAGGCATCATTTGGGGAGAAAAAAAAAAATCACAACAGCTAGTTCCGCTTGCAAAGATTACGGCTCTGTATACAAAACATTAAAATCGGTTCCAAAAAGATCCAACTCCAGGATACATGCAATTTCGCCTCATCCGTTTTAAGCGAATGCGGCGATAGATGTTTAAATTCTCGTACAGCAAATACTCTGGGAATAATCAGAAACCTGTGCATTTTTTTCCCCGTTATCTCAGATAGCCGTTTAATTTGTGTAGACAGTAAATCAAACGGCTTCCTTTCGCCCCACACCCGGTAGTCTTTCATCCTCCGGGTAGGTGAAGAGTGTTTCCTCGGTTGTCATTCGGAATGTGTTTCAGGAAGTGCTGACTTGTTTTAATAGAGCATGGGGCTGCACTATTTATATGGAGACCGAAAGCAGAACTGCTGTTCCTTGTCTTATTGTTTCTTTTTGCCCTTTATGCTTATCGGCAAATTGAATTCAGTGTCGGCACCACTTTGGACGTGCCAAGCCATTTCCCAGTCTCTCACCAGAAGCTCTCCAACATTTCCCCCATCCTCTCTGATTAATTATTTGGTTATATATTTATGTTACGGATACACAGTTGACTTTCCTAGGTGTAATTACATTGCTAATGTGTCCCAGAAAGAGAGCCGATCGTAAAAACCGTCGATTCCTAAATTTTGTCTGTATAAATTAAAACTGTATCGTCTATAAAACATCAGACGGTTAACAAGCGGGCAGTATCAACACACTTTGTGTACCAAACACACGAAGAACATGTCAAACGATAACCAAAGATTAGTGTGCATGCCAGAAACATGCTCTGGTCCAGCTGACATGTAATCATCTTGTGGTCAGTTGGCCTACCTGTCATAAATACCCCCATTGTTTTGTTGCTGGACCTATAAAATTGGCAAAATATAATAGGCCTACAAAAAGAATTAAAAAAAACACAATACAATAATTAAAGAAAACACACAAGTGTTGTGTCCGCAGTGGAACAATCATAAAGAAGTATTCCTTCTGTGTGATATTTTCTGCTGGATGAGCTGGACGAGAACCTCACTCCTGGAGGAGAAGCAGCTTAGAACCATCCAACGTCAAGCCCTCAAAACTATTGTGAAGGAAAACCTTTGTAAAACGTGGGATTATGGATTAGCCAAAGCTGCTAATGAGGTACGTATTCATCAGTCATTGGAGCAGCATGTCTGTGTGCCCTGGTGGTCTGTCTATGCATTTACGATAAACACATAGCTGGTGGTTTCTATAATTATTAGTTTTCATACCGTGTATCCTGATGCACGCTATCCAGCTACTAGCCTTTGTCAGGGCACGAACTACTAAGTTTTGGATCAGTTCTGGAGTTTTATTTTAATCTTGTTGGTTCCCACACTTAACATCACCCTTGACTATGGGCCTTTGAAACAGTGTGTAATAGCATAGTCAACAGTCTTTCCTCATCAGAGTGGCTCCAGAGTAAACGGCAGCCACAAGAACATTGCAGCAGACAGATGATGAAGATGAACTGGAGGATAATTAAATCAGGGGAACCAAGAGAACACGTCATGGAAGCATCAGAGAAACACAGACAAAACAATGAGGCAAACAACTGGATATGAAAGACGTTGACTGAAAAGGAGAAGGACAGAGTGAGTATTATTGTTAATGCTACTAGGTTATGCCAACCTACAAGCAACCACAGCTGTCTCACTAACTCCCAAAACTTCAAGGATAACAATGAAGTTGTAGATGTACAACTTTCACCACCCTGGATCTGTCTTCGGGCAGTCGCCCCCTGCTGGTTGGGGGGACAACCGTAACAGATGGACATCATATTTGGACAGCAGGATTTCTGTGGATGTTTTGCTTCTTCCCTTGCACAGAACACGGACTTTCTTCGATTTTAATGTTTCTTCCAAGTAGCTGTTAGATCAGAATATCATGTCAAGGGACTTGGGATCAAGCTGACTTTTCTCTCTTAATAACGTTGACCAGAAAGAGCTAATTTTATTGTCAGTTCCATCCAACGTAGCTGCTGAAAGCATATTAAGACAGAACCCCATGTTATGCTCTTCTGCTTTTATTGGTTTAAATAGACTATTGTGTGCTTGCCATATATTGTAATGGTTCTGATGGCACAGCTAAGCACATGGTCTGCAGAGGAAATAAGGTTCGACACTCTATTATGTTATATCAACACCGAGTTAATGCAAAACCATTTTGAAAAAATGACATTCTGTTTAAAGAACTTATCAAGTTAATGTTGTTGCCCCGACATAATAATTAGCATAATAACTTGAAGTCCACCAGCGGAGAGTAATTTCAGTGGACAAACAGAATGAGTGCCTTTTGAAATCGCGTGGCATTATATGATAATGTTATCCTGTCAACTGACCGACAATGAAAATTGCAGGAACTGCACCAAGAACACAAACCTTTCTGTAGGGACAGAGGCTTTTCTGTGTTGGTTGTGGGGGGGGGGGGGGGGGGGGGGGGGGGGGGGGGGGGGGGGGGGGGGGGGGGGGGGGGGGGGGGGGGGGGGG
>JAODLD010000056.1:2328838-2344845 GCA_026781065.1 Mormyrops boulengeri | reverse complement strand
AACAGTGTCCTGTACACAAACTTCAAACCATATTCTTTATGCCTAGGTTGAGAATTCAGATAGTATAGGGGGTAAGCCTCACTGTCAGGGTTTGTCTTGATATAATCATGGGTTATGTGGTCAGATCTGCCAACATTTAGGCAAAGAAAAATTATGTTTAAATGATTTTCAGGTTAGCAATAAACTATGATATTATGTCTCAAAGTGTCAGCTTAGCCACTTAAAAACATCTCCTCATGTTACCCCAGTATTTGCAGCGTCCGTGAGATACAAACGCATTTTTTGACTCGACAAATATAGCACAGCTTGTTTGGCTAATCAATACCTCATTGAGTTATTTAACTAATTAGGTAAACGAGTTAAGTGAAATGTTGGCATTTAATGAATGCATGGAATGGCTGAGGTGCCCATGGGGAGAGGTTTGGGAACTGAAGCGATGTGATCCGGTAAGATATCTGTAACTTTTTGGAGAACAGACGAAAATCTTGTTTTTTTTTTGTTCCTTAGTTTTTGTGGTACTGTTAATTCGCATAATGGTCTAATGTTAAATTGTGTTTTTTGTTCTGAGCAAATACACGCTTATAACCCAGTTAAATAGCTTTAAACATTTTCTTAGACTTTTGCACAGTACTGTACATCATGACTGGAGAGAGCATTCATCCATGCATACTTTAGTATTCGTGGAGGATGAAGACCAAGCCAGACCCTCATTATGTAATGATGGCACGCCTCTGCTTGAGGTATAGTGTCCACTTGCTGGGGTTCTCAAAAAAGCTGACTGGAAGTACATCAGGCGCCCTCACGTGAGCTAAATCAAGAAGGACTTCATGTAGGGGACAGAGCTAAAATGACTGAGCACATGCCCTGGCTTGGCTCTGAGACAGCTCATGTCCAAGCTTGGGAGACCATTTACACTCTGTACAAGCCAGATGTATGATATCAGGTCTCCAGATAGACAGCTACCATCTTGCCAGCACTGACTGTCCCTATAAAAAAAACAAAGCACACGGTGAACCTTCCGGAACCTGAGAGCTGTCAGAAGCTGCCTGTCACTGCACCCTACTCCTTTTGAGTCTGATAAACCACTAACTTGATTTTGACATCCTTGACGTCGACTGGTTGTAACAGCGCCCGGTTTCCCCAGTAACAGCGCGGGGACATCACTGGTAGGCCAGAGAGTACTGGGGTGGGGAAAGAGGTTGGGGGTGGATTTTTAAAAGTAGAAAAGTGCGGAGTACTTCGCCGGCGCCTGAACAAAAGCGGGATACTCCTCGCCCGTCTCCAGCCGTCTACACGAGCTGCGACGGCTGCTACCGCGGACGGCGGATGCAGTTTGAGGAGGAGGAACATAAAAAAAAACAGACAATTAAGAGGAAGGAAGGGGAGCGATATCTCGGCAGGGAGGCGTAAAAATAAATAAACAAACAAACAAATGCTGAGCTGCATGCATATAATTTTGGGCTTTTTTAACGAAATTGACACTAAGTCTACTTATACAAGCTACTTATACAGCCGCAATGGTATCCGCCAGGGAAGAATTAGGTCAATTGCAATACACTTTGTGCCATCGGGAGCTCCGTACCAACAAAACCACAAGCAGCTACACAGCTACGATTTTCCCCCCAAGAATGACGGCCCGCTGGCCCCTTGTCCTAGACAGCAGTCCTATTATTTTGAAGAATTAAAAAATAAAAAACACCTTAATTGCAGATTCCCGTTTGTTTTTCCCCGGGTCTGCGTAAGACGCGGCCACAATGAAAAAGCGTCACACTCTTGGGATCCTTTGCATCATCAGTTTGTTTGTCATTTTTTTGTTTTTTTTTGAAGCCTACAGAAAGACTTTCTTTTCATCACCCTAATACAAGCATGTACCACTGGGCAGAGTGGGGGGGGGGGGGGGGCTGGCGCCACCACCCAGAGCAGCGGAGGGGGAGGCCTTGTAGCCATGCGCCATTTTTATGAGAGGTCTTCCACAGCGAGTGTCCCAGCTCTGGGTGGGTGGGGCAGGACAAGAGGCTCCAGCCAGCGAGAGAGAAGCAGGCAGACAGAGAGCAGGAGAGGTTTAAAAATACTTTTTTAGTCAATCAATGGATGACCTTCCATGACTGAGTATCATTGTCAAAAGGCACCGAAATAGACCCAAAGTCATGCTCCGCGATATATAAATGGAAAGTATTTCTAGGCATTACGGATTTCAGATCGATGCGCCACGCTGGTCGCGAAACTCGGTAAAAACAAACTGTCCCGACTGCTTAGGTCAGGGCTGGCAAACTTCATTCCTGGAATCGTGTGGATACATATTTTTTTCCCCTCCGTCCACTCCCTTCGATTACCTAATTTGATCCATCATTTTAATACTTTTGCCATTAAAGGATTAAATTCCTCCCTGAGATTGTTGCTATTTCATTGTGTATTAAGGCATACCATTTTTAATGGAAAAGTTTTCAGGGGAAATGCACACAAATATGTAAATACTGCATCTACAGCATATGCTCATGTAAACTGCAAGAATAATGAAAACCGTAACGACTTATTAAGATGTGCATTGGAATGAAAACTACCCACAGACATGGATTGTAAGTGCGCTCACGCACGCGCGCACAGAGGTCCGTTTGATTCCCATAACTAGAATTCTTGTTTTCATGGCTTTTTTGAGAATCTCAACTGTTATGCACAGAGAGCAGGCTTGCATGTTCATCTCCGGCCTGCCCCTTTAAATATTTGGGGGGTGGGGATTGCTTGGTACTCTCCATTCTCCCTGAATAAACTGGAGATGACAGACTACTTTAATGCCCCCATATAATGCTAGGTGACAGCAGGCTAGTCTACCACGGGACCGATTCTGCCCTCCGTCACCTTACAAGCACCCCAGCTGTGATGATCGCCACTAGGAAGGTAATTTAAGTACAAGGAACCAACCTTAGCTCCTTCCTCGGACTCCCAGCTGCAAGCTCCACATTCTGCGTAAACTCGATTGGCATTCGAATGCTGATTTGAGGACATGTTTTATTAAATGGAGGATAGAGAGGTATTAATCAGTGGGAAGCGGTATTTTGGTTCCGTTCCCTTTGCTGCAGTAAATTCAGCTGAAGGATTACAGAATGGATGTTTACCTAATAATAATGCTTTAATTATTATTTGCTTAACAGTTACAAATATGTAAGGACTATGAATTTGCACACATATTATGCGTATCAGGATAATAACTGAAGCCAATAAAACTAAGTTCTGCTCCAAATGATTTATTATCTGCCCCCCCCAGCACATTGAAACAACTGGGATCCCCCTTGTCCCAGCCAAACGGAATAACCCTTAAATTATCCCGCCAGGAGAACGTGGATGTGTGTCATCCAGCCAGTACTGTCTTTAGTGGAATGTTGACCAGGAAGAGCGGCTGGCTGGATGAATGGATGGATGGATGGATGGATGGATGAATGGATGGATGGATGGATATATATTATCGGTGGTATACTGACAAATCAATGTAATTACTTCAGGCATATTTCCTAAAAGTGGAGCAAGTTTGAGTTACCAGCATCTTCTTCGGTATGTAAATCAGAGGTGGAAAGTTCTGGTCCAGAAAGTACAAATCCAGATCCAGATTTTGTTTCAACCAACCAGTTGAGCATAAAGAACATGTACAGCCACAGATTACTCAACCAGTTGGTTGAAACAAAATCTTGGTCTGGATTTGTACTTTCAGGAACTGAATTCAGATGTTAATAATAATAATTAATAACAAGACAAAGAAGAAGAATATAATTACAATAATGATAATAAAAGAATAAGGTGTAAACAGGAGGCACCACACGACAAGGCTTGTCCAGGGCTTCCTCCTAAAGTCTGTCACGTGGGGGTGACACAAACTGGGTCACCAGGCTTTCAGACCACCTGCTGTGGCACTCACGCATTTGCCTGTTTTATTCTCTCCTTCCTGCCCCCCCCCCCCCTTTCATTTTATCATCTGACATGTGAGGAAAAAATCCTGCAGGAACCCACATCCAGCCTTTGTGGATGTCAAGCTGACTGACACGATGGTAACATAACATTCTGGGTAAACAGAAATATTTATGTCAATTATTATGACGAAAAAAATCTACTGATAATGAAGACGGCTTACGGGAAGTTTGCAATGTTTCCATAGACTTACAAAGAGTCACATTTTCCATGAACTTGATTGCAATACAACACCGGCTCCCTAATATGGCTTCATAGGGCTTGTTTTTGAGTAACATGACACTTTTACACAAACGTATTTTGAGGTAAGGTGTTTCTTGCTGAATTGTGTTATTTTTAAAGAGATTTGGTTATCTTCCGAAATATCTTTCATGCTATTGCAAGATTCTTTGAAATCAGCTTTTCTCCCAAACGAATCCATGTGACAGCACCTTGACACCCACGAATTTCCTCTCATGGCGCTTTCTGTGAGTACAACGCTTATCCGTGATTCACATCATCACTAAAAACAAACATGTTTACGGAAGCTTAATGCCGTCGCCTGGATTTATGGGCTGATTTTAAGCATATCTGTGGGATGGAGAACACCCATTGTGATCCAGTTTGTTCCGTATCTGGTCCCCAAGGCATCTCAGATCCAATGTCCCCTACATGCACAAAACGGACTGTCAATGAGACTCCGTCTGCTCTCATAGTGACCATTTCCCATAATTCTTTGTAATTTCTCTTCAGGGAGACAACGACTACAGATCCGTTCCAGATAAACGAGTGGAAAAGAATTCCCTACATATGTTGAAAGGATGTTTGCACCACGCAAACAAGAAATGATTATAATTTTTACCTTATAGACATAGACCGTCCATTCTTACATTTCAGAAAGGCGATCTGAAAGAGGTTGTTATAATAATGAACGTACAATTCTGACACAGAGAGCCAGAATGAAAAATGATCTCTCCAAGTTCCAGCAACACTTAATGTTGTTGGCGAACATTATTTGTTTAATCTTACTACTAAATATAATTTCAAATTCTTATACGTATCACCAAATTTATCGCTGTGTCTCTCCTCTTACTCTTTAGAAAATAGTAAAAAAAATAACAAGTGAAGCTGTTTAAGCAAAGATATATTCATATTTTTCTCTTTATTTTAATTTAATTGTTTGTATATTAATTTGCTATAATAACCAAGGAGATTTCTGAAAATGTGAAATTTGGACCAGATGCTTTAAAACACAAAATGCCAACTGAGATGATTCCATTGAACAGTGGAGGGGAAAAATGTCTAACAACAAGAATGTGGGAGGGATGATAACAGAACCCGAGTTCATATGCATAATCTGAGAGTGTTGCCAAGCTGACAGACTCTCCTCTGGCCGGTCTGCATCCACTACGGATTTGTCAATAAACATACAATGGCCCAAAAGCTGTTTCATCCTGCGACATGTTCCCTGGTCACCTGAGGATCACGTCCATCCTCGCCGCGCCCGGAGGCTCCAACATTAGTTGGCACGCCCCCTACAGCCACAAAAGGGCACTACAGGATCTACACAGAAGTTCAAATCCACCACACATCTGGGCCTGGCCAAGGGCCGGCAGTTTATTTTCACGGACCTTGGCAGTTTGCGATCGAATCATTTTTCCTGCCCGGGATGCGAGATCTCTTGGCGCCGTGAGGGACGACGCACGTGTGCAGCATTGCAACCGCAGGAACATCCATGCGCTTCTCACCCTTGGTGTGTGTGGGGGGGGGAGGGCTTGAATCGAATGGTCTGCGACGTTTGATTTGGCGCTCCGGGCCCATCTTGGCCGCCAGCTGGCTGGCACATTGGCCGACTCAGTCCATGCCAGGGTCAAAAGTGAAATGGGAGCTTCATCACCTATACAAGTGCATCAAAGCGGGTGTATTTTTGTTGGTATGTGAACGTCCACAGCAGGCAGCCAGGTTATAAATAGTATTCTGGTAGTGCCAGAGGTGAATGTTCTGTGTTTATACAGTGCATGTGCCTGGGCACAATTCATGGCCGAAAACATATGAGTTTATGATGTAGTTAGGCTGGATGTTTCAGGAGGGAGGCGCATTAACGACCCGCCACGCATGGACGAGGAGCACAGTGGTGCGTTATAGACCGCCACTGGTGTAAAACATGCATCTTAATGCGACGCTCGTTTTGACGCTTAAACAGCCGGATGAGCAGGGGACCTCTTCAAGTTCAGAACGACGTTAGGGTTTTGTGCATCTAATGTGACTGCTTTCTGGAATTGAATCTGGGAGAAGAGTCTAAGGAGAAAAAAATACACTTGCAGTGTCAGGAAGGTGAGCACAGCATTATATCATCAAGCCCACCTGTTAGCAGATTTAGTAAGTGCTAAGCAGTGATAGTGGAAGCTTGGCTGAAGCTTCTGTTCTGATGAGGAATCCTGGGCTTGCAGGCATGCACCTCTGAGGCATTTCAGCTTCCAAAGAGCATGTGTGTCTGTTTCTCACTGTAAATATACATGGGCGGGCGCACCCTGCCAGGGGGGGCTGGATGAAACCCACATTCTCCCCATGTGTTCCCGGCGATAGCATTAGCATTGGCTAACTCGATAGCAGAGCTGCCGTCTCGCACACGGTGATAGAAGATAGGGGCGTGTGAGCGGAAGCCCGTGAGGCTGCCCGCCATCTTGGGAACGTGTGATTGTTCCCACAAAAGTGGAGTCGCTGCGCTAACCGGGGGGCTCTCAGCTGGCGAGATCCAGGCAGCTGCCCGAGGGACCAGGTCCTGGTAGCGGCCACAGCACTGATTGCGAATGCTGATGGGGGGCAGTGAAAAGCCTGAGTTAACCTGGGCACCTCCGTCAGCTGCATGGGATCAAGCCAAACGCCAGAGTCTCCCGTGAGGAATGATGGACGCCTGTCTGTCTTTCACTAATCTCAAAAGGACCCCTGATCCAAGGATTTTAAGGTGCAGGTGGATGAGCGATTAAGAGAGGAGTTTGGAAATTGGGTCTTAATAGGCCCAGTGTCTTTCTAAAGAACCTAAGAGACAGATGACGGGTGTAGGGTCATTGCTGAGGAGGCAGACAGTTTTTGGTCCAAGCCCCACCCACTGGAACTGGTGTGACCTTTGACCTCTTCATCTGTCCACTCAACAGCTCGAATGCCACCATATGGAGGAGGGGCCATATAAGACCTTAATTTTATCCAGGCTATATAAGTAATATATAAAACAGCAACAAGACATATTTTCTAGGAATTTTAGACCATACTTTTTATCAGAAAGAAAGCCAGCTAGCCTGGCTGCCGCGGTAATATGAATTCGGAGGTTAATCACAATATTGAAAGAACCTTAAACCTTAATGTTTGTTTCTGCAAGTGAGAATTAATTCTGAAGAAAACGCAGCTCAACACAAGTGAACAATCAGCAGGTCTACAAAAAAACAAATAACTGAAACAATATTCAAGTACAGAGAGGGACCATCTGGGCTTTCTTAACTGTTTTGGAGCAGTTCCATAAAAAAACGGAATTGTGCCTGGCTTCCTATACCTTTCTGTAACGAGGTTAATTACTGGCAGGCCATGAGGAGATTACATTCTCAAAATGAAGTAATATGATTAACTGTTTATCGACTATTTTAAGTTATGATGGTTTTCACATTAGATTTCCAGGGAAAGATTTGTCCACTATTGAATAATCTAATTTTAAAGGCAAATTAAAATTACATTCTGCCATGTTCCAAATGTTTCTACGTATTATAATTACATTGTGTAGCATGCTGAAGAGTAAAAAGTAAAATACTAGACATACACTTGTAACATAAATGAGGCATTATATCCTGAGAATCTGCTTTGAAATGCTCGATGATTTAGGCACCTTTCATTTCTCAAGACCATCATCCTATAATTTAATCCACGCAACCCGTACAATAAGCTCAGCTGTCTTAAACGAACCACTAATTAGCCTAAATATATTTACCATAAGGCTGCCCATTTCAGACCTGCCATGGAGTGTTGTGTCATTGCTGAGGAGGCAGACAGTTTTTAGTCCAAGCCCCACCCACTGGAACTGGTGTGACCTTTGACCTCTTCGTCTGTCTATTCAACAGCCCGGATGCCACCATATGGAGAGGGAGCCGTACAAGGCCTTTGTTTTATCCAGGCTACTATATCAAACATCAAAAAGACATTTTCTAGGAATTTTCGACCATACTTATTATCAGAAAAAGAGCCAGCTAGCCTGACTGAAGCGGTAATATGAATTCGGAGGTTAATCACAATATTGAAAGAACACTCGCAGGCTCGAATGGCAGTGATGTCACATAGCCAGGGGGACTTCATCATGTGACCCGGGGCTCACAAGACAGAGTTCCTCAAATACATTAGAGCCACCCTAAGCTCATGCACTTTGATTTCACTCAGTTCATACATTTGAACGCAAAAGCATGACTCTATTTGTGGCCCGTCACCTGTGACAGACTTTAATTATTTGTGCCATTAATTATTTGCCAAGTCTTGTCTGTGAGCCAAGTACACAACTAGGAACTTACCAGAAAAAATCTCTAAGGAAGGCGACCCAGTCAACCAGAGAAATTTGTCCCCTAAACACATTTTTTTTAAGAATAATTAAGCTGCATCGTCTCCACCACAACAAGCATCTGCAAGACAGATTCCCAAGCTGAAGGCTATTTCAGAACTGGAAGAGGACTCAAAGTGGATTTCTTTAAAACTTGCCAATCAGTCACTTGAGTAGGAAGCGTAAGCCTGATAAGGTCTTCTAGAGGACTTTTCGCACAAGAGCATTAGAGGCTTAAACTAGCTGATTGGATGCATTTGAATTCCCCGTCTTCTTCAAGCTGATTCACTGCAGGGGCAAAAGGAAACGTTCCCAGGAAAAGCGAAGGGACAGCTTGACAAAGATGAACAAGCAGCTCGCAGAAGAGGAAGTTGGAAGAACAGGCTGCCTTTTCAAACATCCAGCGACTCTCCTAGCAGGAAGTGGGGACCACTCCAATAGATAGGAACCTTGCTGGGATCCCCACCAGACAACGCTCCCACTCAAGCAGCCCTCCTGAACACCAGCTCCACTTTCATTTCCTCACATGTGGCAGCCTTTCATTATTTCTGGCATGAATCATTTGCCACGATTAGTCAGGTACACGCCGTGGTGTACAGTTCAGGTCCAGAAAGTACAAATCCAGATCAAGATTTTATTTCAACCAGCCAGTTGAGTCTAAAGAGTCACAAAGTACTCAACTGGTTGGTTGAAACAAAATCTTGATCTGGATTTGTACTTTCGGAATCCGAACTTTCCACCTTTGGGTACATGACCCATCATATCTACAGAGATCTCTGATCTCAATTCCCAGAAAAGTACAGTCCTGATGGTTTCAGTTAAGTATTCCTAAGCTGTGCCAGTAAGCTTTAGACAAGACGTGCTAAGAAACCTACAGAAACTGGGTGTCAAAAAAAAAATAAATCAATTCCAAGCACGATGAGGACTTTTGCAAATCGGCTATGGACGCTTGTGAATATTGGATACAAACCAGAGATCGTAGCTTAATCACAATGGATGATTCTTTCCTATTGGCTCTGACAGTTGAATTGCCTCCAGTTTTACCTCTCAGGGTGGTAATCATCTCTTCTAGGAGAAAAAAAGAGCAGCAGATTGTTAAAAGGCTGCCTCTGGGCCAGCAAGCGAACCATATGGATAGCTTGTCCTGAAGAATAACACCTATCGTAAAAGCGCACAGGGGAGGGCTGACTGCCTCTCGGGCCCGCTTTATTAGCCAAATGAGCGTATGATGCAAAAGCCACAACCATAAAGATCTCACCGGCTTCACACCTCCCGTGTCCGCCGATGCGAAATTCTCCGTCATCGCCCGCTGGATTCTTATCACGCCCCGAGGTGAAGCATCCCTTACCTTCACAGGAACAGTCTAACATTACCATACTCCTTCAAACTTCCATTCAATATAAGTGGCATTAATATGACATTTCCAGACTGTCACTATAGGCAGTTACTATTCAGGGCTTGTCGATGTACAACGCAGGGGCAGCTAATTAGGTTTAATAACTTGAAAAGGAACCACAGGTGCAAAAAAGAAAAAATAGGGAGAGAGAGAGAGGAGAGATGAACTCTGGGTATCTCCACAGATCTGTGGGCGCGTGGAGCTCGAGAAAAGCAAAGTTAACATTACTGCAGACCGTCAGTGAGGTCGCAGCGTCGGTGCAACAGAGACGTAAGGTCAATCTCAGACGAGAGAAAGCAATCTTGTTCCTCATTAATATAGACCTGTGTGAGTGACTTTGCTAAATCCACCGTAGAAAATCATACCCCGTGGGGTGCTCCTTGTAACGGTGCCTGGCAAACTGTTACCTTGCTCTCTTATGACCGATTTAAATATGCAAAATGTTAAAATTCTCCTTCGAATAAAACGGTAAGGATCATGCACTGAAATTACCCTACCTAGTTCACTAAATAAGCTTTATTTTGATACTAATTTCCATTGTTTGCTCTCGAGATATTTTGTCCTGAGTACTTGAATGACACCCAAACTAGCTGAAATGAGCCATGGAGGTCACATGACTCTGCTCGTGCGATGTGGGCCATTCCAAGGTGCTCGCTGCAGCCAAGACAGAGCTGTTGGTCAGGAGACGTTCTCTCCCTGATCTAATCATTCCTGTGACCACTCAGCCCCCTTGGTCTGTTCCTGAGATCACTCCACCCAGTTTTACACAACTGTCACCCTGCTGTGATTTACTGTCACCTCCATGTCACTCTCAAATGGTCAGAATTCTTCTTTCATTTATAGATGCACCTCAAGACATAATTTCCCTTTTAAGAAAAAGATTCGTACCAGCTGTCCTATCCCTAACTCTTGCGGCCATAGCTTCTGGGCTCCATACCCCCACAACCCTACACAGGACAAGCCGGTACAGAAAATGGGTGAATGAATGAACCCGTACAAGCCACGATGCTGAAAAATGCATTCATTTAAGACAGAACGTTAGCTACAGGCAGAAATTCAAGCTTGATTCAAGCTTGTGTCTGTTTCATTATTTTATCAATTTAGCTTTAATATTTCCATGACTATTACCAAATACTACGAAAAAAACATTGTGTATAAATCAAGTTCAAATGTGTGGATCACATATATGTAACTATATTTTGAGATTTTTTACATTTTTGCACCTTGGTTTCTCTGTATCTGGCTGTTTGTGTAACGATGAAGTCGTCCTGGAGTTCCTGAGATAGTCATGTGACTCGGCCATATCATCATGCCCTCTGCGGTGGAAAAGCAGGCGGTCACCATGGACGCACCGCTCCAACGTGCTCCTCCCACCACGCCAGCAGGGCCGCGGCTCGTCAGCTGACTACCCGACAGCTGCCCGAGCCACGTCCGCCTGCCCCCTGCCTGCCCCCCCACCAATCCCCAAGCTCACAACCTTGAATGTTACCTTGCTATTAATGGACGCCGCTTGCGGGGAGGCTGTCCCAGAACACAAACCTCGTCTCCTTGGGTGAATCGCGGCCGCGTTCGGAGCAGGTGCCAAACGTAGCCTCTCCCGGCTCGCCCCAGGGCCAAATTTTGCGGGATCCTCCTAGTCTAACAGCATTGTGCGGCTTCACGTGCATGTAGAGGAACAGCACCCTTCCAGCACCAAAGCAACAGGGGCATATATAGGGGCGGGTCCAGAGAGGCTGAAAGCTGACTGGCCTGTGGAATGCCCTCTCCCCTGTCACTCATCCATTCAAAACATATGACTGGCTAATCATAAGTTTGGCCCCATTGTTGGTAGACCTTATTTTTTTGTCTCAGCGCCTTCCTAAAAAATAATTTTCAGTATTTTTGCATATAATTCACGGCCCCCATTTGGCCAATCTTACTGTGGGGCCCTGGGGAGGCGGGGGGTCGGGCGTTTCATTCTTCATGAGGCTGAGCCACACTAAGGGTCCGTCACCCCTGGCTGGCCCCTCTGTATGAATTGTGGCCCCTCTTATGTTCCCCCTACCTTAAAAAAAATCCCAGAATCGCCCCTGCAAAGCAGCAGCCAGTGGGGTGCAATAATACAGCAATAAAAACAGCGCGCGTTACCATGACGAGTGTTTAACCCCGAATCGGCTCTAAAATGTGCGGCTGAGGGTATTTGCACAGCTAATGTTTAAACTCGTGCGTATCGAGTGATATTCTATTTGCTTAAAACGCGACCTGTCCATCCCGCTCTGGTCAACATTTACAATTAAATCACACTAAAGACTGAGATTCCCCTAACAATATTTCCAAACGGCTTAAGTAATCTATTGAGTGAGCCAATCTAGAGGTAAAATCAATTAGCAAGAAGACTGATTTTTTTTTCTCCATCTGTGGGTTGGGGGGAGAGGAGTGATACTCTCAGGCAGGGCTGTGGCAGTAAGACTGGCCCTGCTGGTTTCACAGCCAGGCCGTCCTGGGGACCGTGGGTGTAGCCCCCTGCCAGAGAGAGCGCGGGCGGGGGCACGCAGCCATCTGGAGCCCTGCTGGCCACCCCGTGACCCAGCTTGACGCTGACGCCATCCCCTGTCCACAGGTGTGCGAAGCAGAGGCGCCGCGCCTGAACCATGGTGCGTGGGCCTCGGGGAGCCGTCAGCACAGCGCCCCCTTCAGGTGATGGCAGCAAGAAGCTCTGTCTGTCAAACACTAAATCCCCTCAACCAGGCTCATTTATTAATATGAAGGGGGCGTGTATGAGGGTGTGGCCACAATGGCACTGGCCCCAGCTGATAGCTGATTGGCCCTGGAGTTCCTCCTCCCCTGTCACTCAGTGAATCAAAATATATCATTGGCTAATGATAAGGTCAGCCCCTCTGTGTGAACTATGACCCCTGTTATGCCCCCTACCTAGAATCGCCCCGTTTAATATGCAGGGCTTCGTTCAGGGGCCAGTTCTCAGTAATTCCCTTCAGGAAATAATCTGTCTTTTTGAGAGCAATGGGAAGCCGGCTCATTTAATGTAAGTGCTTTCCTTACTATTCTTAATGGCCATTGTGGCCTGTGTCTATTTCCAAGATTGAGGAATCGGTTTGATATTGTCTGGCTGTCGTGCGGCTTTGGCGCTGTAAGACTGCCAGAGGGCGTTGCGCCTCGGCTGCATGTGAGAGCCCATCCTCCCTTGGTCATGTGGTAACGCAGATAACACCAAAAAAGCTGACATGGTCCTGCAGGCAAAAACTGGCCCACCTGTCTGACAAGGGGGAGCAGAGCTGCAACCCCACCTACCTCCCACTCTGCTTATAAACAATGCTGCAACAATGTGTTATCATTCACAATTCCTTATGCATCGTGATGCTGTCCCTCAGTATCCACCACTAAGTCTCCTCCTCATTTGATCAGAATCACATAAGCGTTTCGTCGGCCTTTGCAGACGTTGGTCTCGTTGGTCAGCGTGCAACGTGGCTCTTCAAAGGTTATTTTAACCATTGTTTCCTTCAGCATAGAGGGTCCTGCGTCCATTCCCCTCTGGCCTCTCCGCTCGTCAGCTGTGAGCTGCTTCCCCAGAAGCTTCTTGCACAATTCGAACCAGTCGGCTGTAAAACTTCTTCCGTCTCCTAATTGATCCGAGCGTAATTAAATTTAGAAAATGGAAGGTGGATTACCAGACTTCACACAATTGCGTTATTTAAGTCACCCTCCTCCACCACCTAACCCCCGCTCCAACTAAATCGATGTACAAGCTGCACAGAGACATACACGGACATTTTGTGAGTTTTTAATTATGTTCAATGCGGTGAAAACCTAGCTACTGTCTCCACTTCACAAAAGACTCAAAAGGCTGATTCGCATTGTCCCAGCTAAGGCCCGGGGGCAGAAAGGAACGGTTAGCCACGAAAACACAGGGCGTCAAGCCAAAGCTCTACATTTCCTCCTGCACGTCCGTTCATTTATATATCCCCTTTCAAGAAATGCCTCACGGAGCCCACCTGTTCCAGGAACACCTCCACTAGCCTGACCCCACCCCGTGTTTCCGCAATGCTCTAAAGTTGCACTTTCTTCTCATTGGATAGTTGTCTTATTCGTTTCTTACTTTGTTAAGATCTCAGGTCTCCTGCACATTGCGCTTGAATTGCACAGCACAGTCACTTTGACTGTGTCACTTATGTATAGATTATGTACAGCGGAATATATTTCATATATTTTTTATTTTATGTTGTCATATTTATATTTTATATGTTACTCTCTTTTTGCTTATTATGCACAACTGCTCGGAGTGACCAGGGTTACATTTCACCACATGTTGTATGTGACAAATAAAACTCATTTATTGATTGACTGATTGATTGATTGATTGATTAAGAGTTATTCTATAGCTCCTGCTCCAATTCTTTTGACAATGGTACCTGGGCTCTCACTGGAAGCTCAGCCTAGCTGCACTTACGCCTAGTAGCTAACAACATATATGTTTCTAGGGTTCTATTTGCCTTACTTGTACATCGCTTTAGACAAAAGTGTCAGCTAAATAGAAATAAATCTAAAATGCTCGCAGACATCACAGTTACACTGCCGCAATCTCCAGAACCCCTTTCTGAGGTGGGGGATTATCGACAGCGGAACCATCCCCTTTGATGGCAAATTTCTACATTCTAGCGCGGAAAAGAAAACAAAAAAAGCCTATTTGCAGTTGTCGTTTTTTACACCGAGATTAAAGGCGTGTGCGTCCGCGGGGAAGGCCGGCTTTGAAATCCAAAGGCCCGCTGTGGTGGCCTGCCATGCTTGGTGGAGAGGCCTGAACAAAAGCTACCGTAATATCGTAATTCCGCGGCTCTACGGTTGTTTTTGCGATATCTCCCTTTATGAAATCCTGAGGTCACGCTGTCGATTCGAAACGGACTGTGCCGGCCTCGCTATTCTGATGGCATTAGCTAATTGTGGGTTATTTGCTATGAATTTGAAACGAAATTGGTTTTGTTCAAGCTGTCAAGCAAAAAAATAAAGTAGAAGCTTCTCTTAACCAAAATAATATGAGAGGAAACAATGTATTGAGTTTACAGCATTTTTACAAAGGTCCCCCCACCCCTGCTCCATATAAACTCTCTCCTGCGCCAGTGGGTGACCCTTCAGTTGCTTTAATTTGAGATTTATAGTTGAAACCAAATCATTCACCCAAGAGTTCAAGAGCAAGACCTATCCTGGGGACTTGGGTCACTAAATTGCCTTTTGTCATCCCCCCACCCACTAGCTGAGAGCTAGTCTGCGTCTCAGGACAGAAAGAGATCAGCTAACGACAGCATCTCTGCTCTTCCTCTGAAGATGAGCCTATCAGGGATTGGGTCTGGTCATGAAACTGGTTTGAAACCGATTTGACTCTTAATGGACCCTTTGTTGACTACATTAGAGGGGACGTATTATCTGTGGTGCCCCCCACCTAAAAGAAAGAAAAAATACATGCAGGCTTCACCTGTTTAAGTAAAATGGGCTCTCCTAGTAATTAAGATAGATCCTTCTTAATCGCCTGCCTCCCATCGCCGCAAGACAGGAAACCATCCAGAGCTGAAGGGAGACGGATTCCAGCTGTTAAAGGCAGAGAGAGTGGGGGGGGGGGGGGGGTTTCCCGGTGCCAGCGTTAAACTGCAGTAAATGATGAACTACCGCCTGTCACCCCAAGACCCAAAATAGAATTTTTCATGTCGGAAATGGATTGAAAAGCCCCCTTGGGCGGTCCCGGGGGTGCTGTCCCAGGGCCAACGGAGACACGCATCTTCATCAGGGAGCGTGTCCAGCCACACGCCGCCCCCCCCCGTCTGGGGTCACGCCCTCTTGTTTCGCTTGAAGAATGGGCATGTGCGACTTTAAACACCTTATTTTAGAAGCGCGTTCAGCAAACTTGGACATGCTTATCCTGGTAGACCGCGACCCTTTATCTTGGGTGGGTCTTCCTGAGTAATTAATTACCGTTAGCATTAAGGTGAACATTAAGGACCTCATAATACTCCCATACGCACTTGAGTGCAAGTCACAGGGATCAATACGACAGCTTCCGTTGAAATGCTGCTGGAATACATTTAGTCTGAATGACATAGATTTTGACTGGGGGCG
>JAODLD010000056.1:2316190-2328738 GCA_026781065.1 Mormyrops boulengeri | reverse complement strand
CACCCCCCCCCCCCCACCCCTAAAACACCCCCTCTTGTTTCTTTCGCGTGTTCCCCCCTTCACCCCCCCCCGCCGGGGGGGGGGGGGGGTGGAGTATATAGGTCCGACCTGTATATTTTAAGGTCTGATTTTTTTTTTCCCGGAAAATGGCAGATTCAGTCCAACTCTTCTCCAGGATCAAGCCAGCAGGGACTGGGTGATAATGAAATTGGCATTTTAAAGAGGAGGTGGTTATTAAAGGGATCTGAATGGTAGGTGGACTTGAGGGTCCCTCATCATGCCCAGGGCTGACATAAGGCCGTTCCACGTCGGCCCAACGCATGTTTATCCCTCTGTGATTTACAATGTCACACCTGCTCCTGTCATTCCAAGCCCACAGAAGCGTCACTCATTTTAACGTTAATAATAGGTGCTAAAGCTTCTTACCACCTGGCTCACTGCTTATGCTACATTTAATGTTTTGCCATCATATATGTTGCTTGTTCATGCCTTCACTTTCCTGTGCAATATGTATGCATGTAAATTTGTAGGTATATGTAGAATCTAATCAGTATTCATTTTCAATTCAATTAATTTCTATATAGCGCCTCTCTCCACAGTCCCCTCAAGGCATTTTACATGGGTGTGCTGTGGTACATTACATCATTACATCACTAAGACAAAAATGGCTGTGCACATCTGAACAGGTGCATGTATTGTATGTTGAATGTACGATTGTTTGTTAAAGGTGTGAATGATGAGTGTATGCTTTTTCTTGTCATATTTTTGTAAGCTTATCTTTATTTCATCAACGTTGCACGGTGGCCTTGGAGAAACAACATTTCATGGTAGCCATGTGGTACACGAATGTTTGCGCACATGTGTCCCTATATGGTGAGATGCCAATAGAGAATGAAGAGTCTTGAATCTCCTTGTGCTTTGTAAAAGGCATCGGCGACCGCGGCATCACTCACAGAGAGAATGACGTGTGCTGCGTGAATGTGACCCGCAGGCCAGTAAATCCATGCAAACGCAGCTGTTTTGCTAAGATCTAAATCTGGTGGCGGGTTTGTGTCGTTACAGGTTTATGTTTATGAAACTAAAGCAAGGTGGAAATGCTGAGAGCACAGGTGCACGCGTCGGCCGTTATCTGATACGCAGGTGAATGCAGACACTGGGCCATCCATGTGATCTCATCGGCTGGAACCTTTCTAGAACCTTCCATAAAAAAAAGGAAGTTACAGGGCCTGCGTCGCCCCGGTAACACGGGCCCTCCTCGTAATTACCGCGCACTAACGTCTTGTAGGGTAGCCGTTCTAAGCATAATGGACATGTGAGGGTCTGAATGCATAGCATATTACAACCTGGAATTTATTCACGGTAAAGTGATTAATTGCACCGCGCTTCTGAAATGCTACGCCAAGCTTGCAGGCTGATTAGCGCACGTAGCAACGTGCCAGGATTTCCTTTGAATTAAACGTGTATTTAGTAAAAATCGCTTACTTTTCTTTCCAGGCAGGAAACCAGTTTGCCTTTTTTTATTTTCTTAAATGCTTTGCCTTAAAATAGCTTCTCTTAATGAACAGTACACTTATCTGTTCCAGCATGAAGCCTTATTGGTGTTTCTTTTTAAAAAAAAAAAAAAAACCTTTTTGTCAGGAGAAAACCAAATGCTCTCTAATTCCATAACACTGCAAGTTTAATGCCACGTGGCTTCTCTTCAGTTATACTTGGTTTAGTATCATACCCAAATACCTGCATTTCCGTTCTGGATCCTTATTGGTTCGCACGGTACTGTACTCGCAAGGTAACCAATTAGGCTGCTGTTGTTTCGCAAAGCTTCGTCCTTAATGTGAAAGAGATATCACGGCTTTTAATCCTTTTCAAAGGCGGGAAGAGCCTGCCGGCCTGCAATTAATTCGAGATAGAATGAGAGCTGCAAGTTACTGGCACGTCACTCATGAATGAGTCATAAATCACAGGCAGGGCCCCCAATACCCTGTCGAGAAAACATAAGCTCGGTTCTGATGATGCGAATACTCTTCCCATTTCTCAGGCGAGATTAACAATGATGTGTGTTAGATCTTCCTGGGATGGAGCCAGTGGCAACCAGAGAATTGTGCCTTAAGTGTCACAGTGGGAAGGGGGCATTTAAATGCAGTTTTGTGTGTGGTTGGTTATGTATATACTATGTTGTGGGGACCAAATGTCCCAGTGATGCGATAAAAACCTTGTTATTTTGTATCTGTGGCATTTTTTTTGGTCCCCACAAGGGAAATCTCAATTTTATAAAAATCTGCAATCAAAAGACTAAAACTGTCATAAGTCTTGTATTTTGGTTGGTTACTTATGGTTAACGTTAGGGCTGGGTAGGGGTTAAGGTCGTCATGTTGGAATTAGAGTTTTCCCCATAGAAATGAATGGAGAGTCCCCATAAAGATATAATTACAATTATAAAGATTAAAAAGATATAATTGTGTGGGTGTGTGTGATGTGCGAGCAGGTATGTGCGTGTGTGTGTGTGCGTGCGTGTGTTTGTGTGTGTGTTTGTGTGTGTGCGTGTGTTTGTGTGTGTGCGTGTGTTTGTCTGTGTGTGTGCGTGTGTGTGTGCGTGTGTGTGTGTGTGTGTGTGTGCGTGTCTCGGGAGGCTTGAATTTCCGCCACCTCCGAGTGTATGATCTCTGAGTTTCAGGCTTTTCTTTTTTTTCCCCGACTTTGGACCTGGAGCTATTTGTTTCGTTTGATTGTGGTTTTGCTGCACACCGAGGCCGGGGTGGTGGTGGGGGGGGGGTGGGGGGGGGCCGACACGCCACGGAGATGACTGCCTTTGTTTCCCTTTTATACACTGGGAAAGTAATCACAGGCTTTTTATTTTGGAATAAATAAGGGACACTGGGAAAGCGGGCGGGCAGCCGGTTCCCCGTGACGGGTAAACGAGCGCGTCCGTCTGGCAACCGATGCTGGGGCCCTCGCAGTTCCCGGGGCTGTCAACACCGGAGTCGTCGCACCGGGGGCAGATAAGAGCCAGCTTTGCGCCAAGTTCCCGCCCGCCTCCGAGACACATGGCTGCCTCTGTGAGCCAAAGTTTACCCTTCAGCTCGACGCCGCCTCACTTAGCCACGGTGCCGAGGGACGGCCACACCTGACTCACATTCCTGGCCCGAAAAACATCCCATTGTCCTGGCCAGACACATGAACGCCTACACCTATCTCAGAGGGTGGGCCTCTTCCTGGCAGAGAAGAGGGTGTCTTGGACATGACCATCCTCTCACCCCCCTTCAGAGGTCGGCACTTGGTACAATCCGATCCATCCATGCGTCTGCATCTCCATCAGGCTACATCTGTGTATGTTTACGGCCCCTTGTGTGCATATAAAATAGGCTAAAGCCGTGAACTGTACAGCTACCTTTCATCTGGGACATACCATCGCAGGAAATTCAGATCCACGGGTATATATCCCTTTAGCTGTCAGCTTATCTCATCGCCCTTTAAATGACAAACTATTCCTTCATACATTTTTTAAATCTGCCATTAAATCTGCGTCTGATATTCGGGAAAAACTTCGGTAAAGGTCCACAAAGCTTACTTAAGCTATGCATCACACCTTCCTAAATACTACATCCACATTTGCTCAGTAAAGGGTTATGTAGACAATCTCTGGAGCTCCAGAAGAACCCAAATAAGGACCTTCAAGTGTCACACCTTTCTATGGTCATTACTCCTTCATTTCTAATACTAACTTAAATAATGCAGGACTTTTTAACTGCTACCAAAACCTATATGATCCCCAGCAACAAATATGTGGTTCACTGCAAAACTGGTGAGTTCATGATATATGATTATAAGACTCTTTCCCCACACGTAGCTCCACAAGAGTGATCCCACAGTTGTTAGGGGGATAAAACATTACTAGATACAGAGGACGAGTTTGCCATCCACGTTAGAAATATCAGATGCGTGCCGCAACGAAAGACTTATAGCTCAAGGTTTCATCTCATATGCTGAAGTACAAAACAACACCTCGATTTATGAGGAAGACTAAAAATAAACAAGGACATAAACACGCTCTTTAAGCATCCATGTTCAAAGTCGTGCCTTGGCGACGCGCTGGGTACTCCGGACATACAATTCAGAGCAAGCTGATGGACTAGCAGAGGGAGATTTACTGCATGTCAACTGCGAAACAGCCCTGGATGAAAGTCCTGATACACTTGGCCAGCGGTGCCAGAGTGGGGGGGGGGGGGGCAGACGGCTCAGGTTTCTGCAGAGGCGACCCTTTCAGGCCCTGCTCGCCAAGGTCACGGTGGACTAGGTCTGCACGCCAGCATTCGTTCAGAGCGCAGGGGAACACAGAGTCCGTGGATTTGGACCCCTTTCGGAAGGCCAGCCAAGGGCACATCCACAGATGAAATAAGAGACTGGCAGAGTCTGACCCGAGGGCATTTGGAGCTCCGGGGCTGCATGGCCTAGAGGCCCTCCATGCAGCTAGGTTACAAAAGCATAAAACCATGCTGCGGATAATGAACCGCTATTGGTGCAACAAGAGAAACAGAAACTCGTGAAATCAAGTGCCTGCCACTAAGAATTTCCTTAAATTAAAATTACGGATGATGCAAATAGAGTTTGTATGAAAAGAGTTCTTAGTCAAGAAAGGAATGCTCACATTTTGTTGCAGGTAAAAGTTACATGTCAGCAAACACTGAAAAGTAAAAGCTGCTGGTTGCATGAATATTTATCCGCTGAGATTTTGCGGAAGCCCATTTAGAGGCGATTTGAGTATGCGGACTGGCCAACTCACACACCCTTACTCAGGTCTGCTCCTTAACTTACCACTGCCTGGTACAGCAAACTTAGCATGATGGTTCTTCTGCTCTCTTGGACATCAGGCTTGACGACCCAACGCCGATCAACACGAAACCGAGCTCTTAGATGGGATGGTGTCACATGCATCAACGAGCAATCATTCCAGGGAAGTGCAAACGAGTCTCCAGGACTGAGGTCTGGGCGTGACGTGCCCGTATGCATCAGGATATCCAAATTACACTATATGCCATCGTCAGCAATGTTCTACAGATTAGTCATTGCCTCGCCGAATTAAAGGATCCACACCTTGCACTCTACGGTCCAATAAACACATCGATTAAGCAAGCCGTATAGACACCCCTCCCATTCTGAGCCCCAACCTCCATCATACCTCCGTCTCTGTTGAAACCAAGAGCATTAACCGGCCCTGTAGAGTGTGCAGACTCAATGCATCCCAGCCCAGAAGATAGATATCAAACCTGCTACATTTTAATCCACAGCTAACAGCTGCAATCCGCCTCCTGATTTGTGCTTTGAACCGAAACAGGGGGCCAGAGAATCCATCGGGCTGAATAACTGCTCTGCATCGGACTAAGTAACGACCTTGTATCGGGCTGAGTAGCCGTCCTGTATTGGACTGAGTAACCGCCCTGCATCGGACTGAGTAATGGCCTTGCATCGGGCTGAGTAGCCATCCTGCATCGGACTGAGTAACCGCCCTGCTCCGGGCTGAGTAACCACCCTGCATCGGACTGAGTAACAGCCTTGCATCGGGCTGAGTAGCCGTCCTGCATCGGACTAAGTAACCGGCCTGCATCGGACTGAGTAACGGCCTTGCATCGGGCTGAGTAGCCGTCCTGCATCGGACTGAGTAACCGCCCTGCATCGGACTGAGTAACGGCCTTGCATCGGGCTGAGTAGCCGTCCTGCATCGGACTGAGTAACCGCCCTGCTCCGGGCTGAGTAACCGCCCTACATAGGACTGAGTAGCAGCTGCAATCCGCCTCCTGATTCGTGCTTTGAACCGAAACAGGGGGCCAGAAAATCCATCGGGCTGAATAACCGCTCTGCATCGGACTAAGTAACGTCCTGCATCGGGCTGAGTAACTACCCTGCACCAGACTGAGTAACCGCCCTGCATCGGACTGAGTAACCGCCCTGCATCATACTGGGCATTTCTGCCTCAATTTATGATTAGCAAAACACACCGTCAGTGGTCGCTGTGAATGACAGAGACACTGGAGACATTACAAGCACTATTTGATGTGTGAGTCTTCAAAGCCAAGGATCCTTTAAGAATAAAACCATTGGCTCATGGAAAGAGTATTTGTTACGGTGTCAATAAAGAAAATTCCCTGTCATTTTCTTATCAGCGTATGTCTTGACATTCTTTCTAATCTGTATGACACAGACAGCTATGAAAATGCAGTGATCAATACTAATTATATAGTTGTTAAAGTAAACATTCATTTATTCATTCACTCATTTCCAAATGATTGCATATTGTATCTCTGTGGGGTTCACATATCAAAGAGAACAGTATAGTCCTTATAGGGATAAAGATTACAGCATATGACACCGGGAAATGTATCCACTATCCAATATTTTAAGACCTATTTATGTTTGGATTGTTTCCAGTTTAAAGGACACACACACACAAAACACACATCAGTGAGCATGCTCAATGGGCAACCAATGAACTGCTGTAGCCCTGGGCAGCTGAGCCAATGGGTGATGTTTTGAAAAGGCCCACAATGCAAAGTCCAGATTATTTTCAGACATACCAGTGGGCCTGTTAGCCAGCAGACCATGAGGCAACAGATGTAGAAGCACAACAATATGCCGTGATGTAAGGGAGGTCACAGCACCCTGCTGGTGAGCAGGCTGGGCCCTCTGGTCCTTTAACCGGACACGATGATTTATTAGGTGGAATCCTGTGGTCACTCCTCAGAGACACTCGAAACCCCAGATCTATGTCTCTCACACAAACATGAGAGCTTTCAGCTGTGATGAGGCTTCGACACCAATGGAAGATGCAAGCTGAAGGTCCACATAGCAACAGAAAGGGAAAATGTGTTTGTGAAATGCCAGGAAAAAAACTGGAAATACAGGCGTGAGTAAAGTTAGTGGATTTCTGCACGAGTTGCTGCAAAATAGGATCGGATCTGAGGTACAATCGTAAAGGCAGCTTTATCTGACAAAGATGAATAATGTAGCATATTTCTATATGTGTTAAAGAAATTGTTTAAACAATCAATGTGACCAATATTTAAAAATGTAAATGTTTAAGATGTGTTTCCCAACCCAGTCCTTGGGGACTCCATCCAGTCCACATTTTTGCTCCCTCCCATCTCCCAAACAAATCAAGGTCACCAAATACCTGCTATGAGTGCGTTGGGAGGGAGCAAAAATGTGGACCGGCTGGGGGTCCCTGAGGACTGGGTTGGGAAAACTGGTCTAAGGAAAGAGGGTAATGGGTCAATTCATGTATGGGTTTGCTCGGTTCCGGTGTGTGTATATATCATATATATATATATAAAAACCCACAGTTTTGGTTACCCACTCCTCCCAAAGAATTCGATCCAAGGACAGTAACAATCGGATCACATTTTATGGGGCTATCACGCAGAAGTCCAGATAATTCCACAGAGCTCACAGACTTCTCACGTCAGTACATCATATACAGTATATAAATACGAGAGGCGCATTAAAGCAGTTTTATCTTCACTCGGACTCCCCGATCCTCCCTTTCACTTCACCTTCGTGGCCAAGAAAATGGGCCGAGTTTGATAGAAACGGCTAATCTGCAGAGAGGACGGCAGCTATTGGGCCAGTGGAGATACGCTGGTGCTCAGGCCTAGACCCAAATACCTACTGCAGACCAGTGCCTGAACGATCCTGATCTCACAGCCAATGAGGCACCATAAGCAGGGCTTCATCAATCCTGCCCGCTTCATGTTTTATCTCGGATTGATTTATCTGTGGATTTAATGCACTGCTGTACACTATACATATTCTATATTCCCTAATATGAGAAGTAACCTAAAAGAGGCAGGACTGCTTTACCGTTGGATCAAAGGACAAAGGTAGCTTCCTTCGGTTTCTCCATTATCCAGATCGCCTGTGAGGCGGCATTTTATTATTGCTGTGAGACTTTCAAACCCATTGAAGGCCACCTGTTGAGACGAGAGAGCCGGTCTGACCAGACGGATGGTGAGATGTAACTTTAAACTAGACACAGAGGCTAGCTTTATCTTCATAGATACTTGAGTGTTTGTGTGGAATAGAATAATACTTTATTGATTTCCCCTGTGGGGAAATTCTCTTGTCACCAACTCCATCCAGCTCTCCATGAGACACACACACACAAGAGCAAGCTTGGGGTCACAGCAAAGGGGCAGCCACCTGGTGGCGCCCTGGGAGCTGGGGGTTAAAGGCCTTCCTCAAGGGCCCATGGACATGTGACTGTTCCACCAAGGCCGAGCTCAAACTGGTGACCTTCTGATCCCAGGCACAAAGGCTTAGCCTGCTGAGCTAAGCACCTCCCTATAACATAGGTGAGATGGCTTCTTGCCAGCCTCGAGCCCACAACAGTTAGGGACGCACGGTTCTCAGCTGCCTATTCAACTACGTGGCGAGCCCAATCCACGTGAAGTGTTGCAAAACAGAGTGAGGTGCACTTTCAGGTTCCTAGAACTCGACATCTACATTGTTTTTCTATTTCGGCACCAAAAGAAGTTAAATGTCGGAAAGGCCTAGGTACTGACCGCCGAAGGGAGGTAAACAAGCGGCCACATCATTATGCCCTCTGCCTACTGGCTCACAAACGCTAATCTTTCTGGTTTACTCCCCTTTCTTGGCATGAAAAGAGCTTGCCAGGAGCTGTAGACATAATATACCATCCAACAGGCAGCGTGCCTTCGGGTGATAAGTGACACACTAAATGCACAAAGATTTCTTAATGAGATCGCTCCTGTCCTCCCCTCTCACAGCTTGCTGTTTACCAAGGGGGGCGGGTTGTCTCGCTTGAGGGTCCGCCGGTTGATCGTGTCCGCAGACAATCTGCCTGAAAGCATCCATCGAGAGCCTGAACTACACAATGAATGAAAAAGCGCCATTCCCCAGGCTCACACCGAAGCGCTTCCTGCCATCGTGAGTTTGTCTGCGAGGGAGAGGTTTTCTGTCGCTCTCTCAGAGTGGCGTATCCGTGAATCTGAGCGGCGAGGCGACACCATCAGCCCCCAGACGTGGGAAAAGACCGACAGGAGAGATAGAGGGCCACGGGCGAGAGAGTGGCCAAGGGGAGCCTCCGGAAAACGCGGGCATCGTTAGTGCGCCTGAGCTGAAAAGTGAGGCCGCTCCCCGCCGCACATCTGCATTGCACTGTATTAATAGCCGGGCTGGTGTCAGATATGGAAACCAGCTACAAACAACGTCACAAATCGTGCAAAGAGCACCGACGACATGCCCCCGACTCCTGCTCTGCCAGGCGACTCAAAGCATATCAGGTGATGCGTTACTTTATATAGCATCACTTGGTGCCTCTTAATTCAGACGGCAGAGACACAAACACACGGATCTCCGGTCACTGGATAGGTCCGGGAATTTAATTTTCAGCACAGGAACCGGCATTTTCCTGCAGGACAGTCTCCTGAGCAGCCAGTCTTGGAATAACCTGGAGCAGGAAGCGAATCTGGTGGACAGAACCAAGGAAACCCAAGGGGAAAAATGAGAGAGAAAAAGAAAGGAATGAAGAAAGAAACGGCTTAAGACGGAATGTCCTTCACTTCAGATGTTCCCTCTTGGTGACGTTTGTCCATTATGACCATTTTCTCATTCCGAAGCACCCCCCTCCATCAGCTAATATCTTATCGCCCTAAAAATCGAGTGGAAACGCCTAAAAACAGGATAGGCTGGGTTAATAGATGACACTACCCTTCACTAGTTTCACCTCAAGTAGGGTTGGTGCATTCATTCTGAAGAAATATGGGACACCCCTATCCTTATGGCCCTGACCCCCGACCCCCAGCCCGAAACGATAAAATTTGCCAAACCTAGGGGTACCCCCAATAAATTTTCCTGAGCAGGGGGAAGGTGGTCACCCACAATAAAATTTGCCGAGTGCAGGGGGGGGGTATTTACATAAAACGGGACAAATTGCATCCTGGGACACAGACACCCCATAAAATATGGAATGGGTGACAACTGTGCTCTCAACAAAGGCAAAGGTAAAGACTGGGGACTCGTCAGTGGTGGAAATTTGTGTGGAAATGACGGGTTTTACTTCTCGTGTTAAGTGCACGCTGTCGGCTTCTTGCGACGCAGCAGAGGTACTGATTTCGACTCAAACCGAACCGTTTAAATGTGACGTGTGTGCCTTTGGTATTCAATGTAACACTTAATGTAACAGCTCACTAAGCTTGGTGTTTGGCGAAGAAACTTATTGCTATATAAAAATGCCCACACATCTATTTTTTATTGCATAATATAAAGCTGAACATATTTTATGTAATGAGCATTTACTGGAAATATATATGACAGCTGAGTTGTAAATATTTCATTACAGGCGTTAGTTTTATGATGAGCCCCAGGTCTGTTTTCAAGGAAACAAGGTAGTAGAAGATGACCAGACAATAATTATAGCTGAAACTTTTATGCTTTCTCCTGTCTCACAATGCTTATATATTATCTCTTGTGTCTTTTTGAGTGGGTCTACCTGTGCTTGTGTGATGCCACCATATCAAGTGAAGTGTTTTGTGGCGGCCACTGATCTGCAGTAGATCCACGGGATGACAGAGCACCTGGTAAGTCCACCGGAGTGGAACGTAGCTTAAGAAGTAGAGAATTGTGTTAGGATGAGAAAGGTTGTGGGTTCCGATCCCAGAGAGTGCATATAAATTGTGAATTCCTATTGTAAGTTGAGATGGATAAATGCACCATATAGAGGTAATTATTATGATCTTTGGGTGCATCGTTACTGCTGATCCTCTCACTTTTCACCAGCCCCAGAAATCAAGCATAGAGATAAATGAGACAGGTTGAGGTCATCCTTGGAGGAGTGAGGGGTCCTTTGAAGGTCCGTGCAATGCTGGATTCCGAATGATCCATCGGGTGGATCCTTCACAACTCAGCAAGTGAAGGATGCATTTTTATACCACATTTGAAAGAGCCTTCGAAATGAGACAGCTTTGTCTCACCGCTGTGACACATTCAGCCTTTGAGTCTTTACATCAAGGATGCAGCCCCTGAATTCGGACACAGCCTGGGTCTCCCACACTCGACAGCCCAGGTCAGGGTTCTCCATACTGATGATCAGATAATAGATTTAATGAAATGATGCTTTATTTGCCATTTGCAGAAGTATGAGTACATGAGTACATCTTGCTCAGATATATGAGTACATGAGTACATCTTGCTCAGGTATATGAGTACATAAGTACATCTTGCCCTCCTTTGAGACATACACACATATACACAATTGAGAGTGAATTTTGGGGTCCAAACACAGGCTCAGGCCATTTATTCAGTGCGCTGGGAGCACTGGGGGGGGGTTGCTCAAGGGCCCAATGGACATATGACTATTCTGGCAAGGACGGGATTTGAACCCGCACTGAAAGAGAGATGGAGTTAACCAAGTAGGGGAATTACATAATCAGTGCTAATACAATTATGGACGTCATGAAACTCATTAATCCACTTCAAACAATATTTTGGACACATTCGGAAGGTTGGTGGTGGCTAAGGGGTGCCGCAATAGCAAAGGGCTGGGTCTGGGTGAGCTCCCGTGTTTCCATGGCGATTGATGATCAGTGTTCACAGATGCCACACTTAATGAAACTCAGCTGGCCCTGATTGGGCTAATTGACTTGTTAGGGTTTTAAATAGGGTCAGTGGGGTGAATTCCGGGGGAACACGGTAGGAGTGAGAGAGCGTATTGCGAGGGATAATGACAGGGTGCCATTTGCAGCCTGCTGCCCAGGGGGACGGGACTGTCGGCACTTTAGTTCATTTTTGGACACTGTTTTGATCACGGTCCTTAAAGGGCAAGTGGCCCTATTTTTGTGTTCTACTAAAAATAATGATTGATTTAATGTTCTGTCCGATTTATCTCAGCTACTATGAAATGAGGCATTATTTGCCACTTGGACAAATACAAGCACAGGTACAAAGGAATGCTTCTTTTCACATATCCCATCATGCTCTCCTTCGAGACATACACACACTTATATACAGCTGACTGTGAAGCTTGTGGTCTCAACACAGGTTTAGCCGTCCATCCAGCACGCCTGGAGCATTCCGGGGGTTAAGAGCCTTGCCCAAGGACCCAATAGAAATGACTATTCTGCCAAAGGTGGGATTTGATCTGGGGACCTTCCAGTCACATGAACAGAGGCCTAACCTGCCCTCTGTACTGGTCAATAATGGAAAAACGTAACGAGTTCGATCTTGGATCGGCATTTGAGAAAACAAATAGCATCATGCTCCATCAGAACTCATAAAAGGAATGATGAATAGGGTACATACCTGTGTTTCTAGATTCAAAGGGCAGTGTGCCTCTATATTAAGTCCACTGATCACAAGTCAACATTGTTTGTCTGGGTGCAGGCCACAGGTGATCAGGTGCGGAGAGCTTGGGTAATCAATCACAGGCCAGCTTCACCCCAGCGTTCTGCTGGCTGCTATTGATGGTTCCTCGCGGGGGGGGGGGGGGGGGGGGGGGGGGGGGGGGGGGGGGGGGGGGGGGGGGGGGGGGGGGGGGGGGGGGG
>JAODLD010000056.1:2295293-2314497 GCA_026781065.1 Mormyrops boulengeri | reverse complement strand
GGGCGCCCGGCTATTTTTGTTTTGTTTTCCCCCCCTCCCCGGGGGGGGGGGGGGGGGGGGGGGGGGGGGGGGGGATTCCGCCTGTCATGAATCACTTTCATTCCCGGTCTGCTCAAGCGTGGAGCGGCAGGTAATCTTCTGCCGCAGCTGAGCCGATTCTACATTCACAAACAATGGGGGCGAAGAAGGAGCCTCAGGATCTGAGAAGAAACCGGGGAGGGGAGCAGGGGGGGGCGCGGGGCCTGCCGTGAAAAGGAGGGGGGGGCAGGTTTCACAGTAGGAGGTCTCGGGGAAGACACCAGAGTGCTGGAGGCCTAAACGATAGCTCCCATGACACAGCTTCTCCTTTGTGAAAGTAGGAGTCCTGACGTCAATGAGTGCCCACCCACCCTTGGTGCTAAAACTCTCTGGCACCCCATGTGGCCGCATCAGGATAATGCCTCCCTCAATTTACTGCCATCTACCCTCACCGGTAGTGTCTGGGGTTTGTCGGGATTCAACCGACATCTGACAACAGCATGTGCGGGGTGAGCGCCAGCCCCCAGACAACCACCACCCAAACAGCACATTCATAAAATATGGGGCAGTGCATGACTCAGGGTAGGACATTGTGACTGTGATGGGAAGGTTGCAGGTTTAAATCCCAGGACTAGCAGAGTAATTTTGCAGTCTGGCCCTTGAGCGAGGCCCTCCCGCCCACCCCCATCGGTCCAGGGATGGTCTGATCCATCTTCCTCAGTTGCATGTTGTTTTAGATAAATGAATTGCTAAATAATGCCAGTACACAGCTAATTATAGGGGAGAGGCAACTGCAAGGACCATACCTCCAGCGACCTGCAGGGGGCGAGGTAGAGAGATGGTAAATACTTCTAATGAGTAACACAGCATGAGTGACTAATGGCCCATCCCAGGATCGGAGCTACTACTGTATCCTTCAGGAAGGGGATTATCGTGAAGGCAGAAACATTTAAAACCTACAAACTTCATTTAAAAAAAAAAAGCTTTTGCTGTGGAATTATGTAATATGATGTGAGAATACCAAGTTCGAACAGAAAAGGCCACGATATTAACAAAAGGATTAGAGGACCTTCCCACATAAATTACGACAATGTAGGTTAATGATTTCGTCTTTTTAATTTTTTTTAAGTCCCGATTAATAGGTTTTAGTTTTCATGGATGCCATCTCGCTAATCTCTCTGTAACTCTGTGGTGTTGTTAAAAAAAATCCATTTAGTTGAACACAGCGGGGAATAAAGGTGGTAATCCCATCGTGATCTCATCACCTTCAAGCCGTCCTCAGTCTCCTGACTGATGGTGACACTGGCACAAAGTGTGATGTCGTGAATTCTCTTGGCCAAGATAACAGAGTGATCTGAGCCTAATTAGCAATCTCTCAAAATTCCATTGCAACCCACACCACCTGGACTTAGGATCTGCACACTTAGAGAAAAGTCCCAGATGAGCACACGCTACTCCGAACCTATTCTTCACTCTTACAGAAAATTCTAGAATGACACAACCCACATGTATTTCTGGAGAAATTGCAACTCAAGAAATTTTTTCAAACCTGTTTCACAAGAAGAACCCCAGCCGGCTCCTAATTAAAGCTTCCTCAAATCACTTATGAGCATTCTGTGTTTATGTGCCTTTTCCGAACGGCAAGAACGGAACCCTCACTTTTAGTGATTACTTTTGCAAATCCACTTTTATCCGGAGAATAAAGTGAGAGATCAATATTCACCCCGGGAGACTAAAAGAGGAGAAAGTAAAATCATGATGGTGTGATTTTTATTTCTAGGTCTGTACTGCTCAGATTGATGAGTGTAGATAACACCACTCGCGTGACATGGAGGATAGAGGCCAAACCGATTTTTAAATCATGCTAAAATTAGGCAAATATTAACAACACAGAGCAGATGGGGCTGGTGTGTGGATTTGCAGGTTAGGACTATGCCCCTGTCCAGAAGGTTATTGGTTCAAATCCCACATCATTATCACATGGCTCCCAAGTATGATGGCGTGCAAGTGTTCTGTGATAGACTGACATCCCATCCAGGGTGTACCCCAACTTGTACCCGATGCAGGCTGGCATAGGTTCCAGACCCCATGAGCTAATGATGGATGATGATGGAAA
Organism: Mormyrops boulengeri; assembly: GCA_026781065.1. NCBI lineage: Eukaryota > Metazoa > Chordata > Actinopteri > Osteoglossiformes > Mormyridae > Mormyrops > Mormyrops boulengeri. Next base: position 2,312,363 of record JAODLD010000056.1, on the reverse strand, counting down.
TTTAACGAAGCCCAAACCAACTGATAGACTTCTGATATGCATAAATTATGCAAATTGTTTTCATTGGAGTCTAGCATTGTTAGCTAACTTTCCAAACAGGACATGGGCCGATTCGAGCTGGGTCTCGACGCAGCCTGTTCCTCACCGGTTTGTATAATTGCATTACATGATCCGCTTCTAAAGGCGGTTTCTGTCGTTTGTCCCAAAGTGTGGAAAATACCAGCAAGCTGCTGTTTTATTCCTCATCCGCACCAGTTTGACTCACTCCGACTCAAAGCCAAACCTGTGCCTATTATTTTATCAAGTAAGTAAGGCTTTATTGTGATCTCAGTCATGTACAGTACACAGTGAAACAAAAATAAAACACTCCTCCTAAACTGACAGTACAACATTCATGACAGGGCAAACATTACAGTGCTAAAGATAGACTTTTGGAATAATTTACAGTGCAAAAAAGTGGGCAGAGGGAACACTGCTGCCTATATTTACATCATAACATAACTGAACATAACAACGTAAACGCAACATTAGCACAATATTAACATAACATTAACATAAGAGAACATAAGAGAACATAACAACATAAACGCAACATAACATGATAAAATTAGCACATGGAAGTCCAATCTGTCTAATCTTAAGGTGACAGCGCTGCAGGTACAAACAGTATACAAATGTACACAGTGTTTTCCAGTAGTTCAGCAGATGTGGGCATTGGGGCAAATCTATACACAAGAAGTGCAACTCAATCCTGCTGCTAGTTGCAGTCCGGATTTTTCTCATTTCTATTCAGCGACGTAACTCGTGTTTCTCTTTGCTGGTCGGTAAATGGCAGCTTAGCTCACTACAGAAATACGTTTAATTACGGCATAACTGTATAAAGAAGCAATCGTGTCTGCAAGTTCATTGGTATGCGGCTAATCCCGGACTAGCGGCACGCTTACGGGAAGCAGAGAGCTGTCCTGTCGAAGATGAACACCCCCTAGAGGCCCGGAGGTATGCGAGATCCCTTTTTCCAACAGGAGAGAGCCATATATACGCCATAACAGTGTGTGGCTCAGCGGATTGATCTTTTGTGCCTGTGATCAGAAGGTCGCCTTTTTCGGGCCCCACATCAATGTTAGACCTTCAGAAAGGTCCTTAAGCCCCCAAGATGCTCAAAAGCTGCTAAATAAATGACCTGACCCTATGCTCAGAGCTAAAGTTTCATTCTGAACTGTGTGTGTCTCAAAAATGAGTAAGGTGGGATATGGGAAAAGAAGCACTGCAAAGAAACATCCAACTTGAGCCACAGTTTATGTCGGCCGAGAGGTGACGGTCCAGAGAGGAAATGGATAGAGGACTCTAGGGTTGGGTTTCTGCCTCTGATGTAGGTTACAGGATGTGTGTGGGGGGGCTGTAACAGGCTCTAGTGGCTAACTGTGTTCCCTGACAGCTCCGGGCCCCAAGGGGAGTTGAGCTGAGATGTTTTGAGTGCTGAGCGTGATGTGTGTAGTGTCTTTGACTCGCTCACATTTCACATTCTCCTCGCTTTTGGCTCCTGTATATTTTACCAGCATCTCACGACTCTTATTTTGAAAAATGCCATTTCTCCAGACACAAATCCGAAATTGTTATTCACTCGGCAGAGCGTTCCGGCTGAAATCTGGTGTTCGTCATCTACAGGAAACAGATTGGGCGTTAACAATATCCTATTTGGCCGTCGGGTCACCCCTGCTAATCTACCTGTCGTCGTAGAGGGCCCCGCCATGGCCCGCCTGTTCACCTGCGCCCTTTGCACCCTCTGCCACACCCATCTGTGCCCCCCCCCACACCCCGCCGCTTGCCATCTTCATCATGCACCGTCCATCTGCTCAGATTGCATCCGCTTCTGAGCAGAGGTGACGCGTCAGAGGGTTCGTTCACACGGATGAGATCATGCGATCCCTCCCCAGTGTCTCCTGAGTTAATAATGCCTGTTTCCCACCCAATTAATCCCCAAAATCTTGATAATTGTAGAAGCACCCAGTGAGCTAAGTGCCCCCAGTCCATTGCCGGTACGCAAACTCCGAAATCCCACCCTCTCTCTATAAATAGACCCCAAAGTATATTTACGGAGGCCGGCAGTGGAGGTGCTCTCCGTCAGAAATAAACCAGACGTGTCTCTTGCCAGAGTGTCACCGAGGTTAAGTTGGGAGTATGGGACACCGCGTGCCAGCTAGCCACCAACCCGGACTCCACGGACACCGGGAAAGGGGTTTTAAATTGGGAAATTCTAAGGCAGTGTTTCCCAATCCATTCCTCACGGGACAGGGAACATTCCGCATTTTTGCTCCCTTCCAACTCAGGGAGCTTGGAGGGAGAAAAAACATTGGCCGACTGTGGGTCCCTGAGGACCAGATTGGGAAACACTATTTTAAGGCAGTGGAACAAAGGAAATTAGACCTTTGTGGGACGGGTGACCGTAAGGAGCGGCTAAATCTGCCTAGAGAGCAGTGACCTGTGTCAGCGACAAGAAAAGCCACTGAGGAGCGGATGCTTTCGGCCAATAGGATCCCTGCATTTCCTCCTTGCGTGACAGTGCTGATGGGATTGCTTGGTGCCTCCATGACAACGGTGGCAATCCGGTACAGGCCCACACGATGTAAATTGGCCAAGGTGTTCATTTCCCACCCAAAGGGAGCAGTTGCTCTTACAGACAGGGTATCGTTCTTCACAGGAGCCATTCCTCAATGTTTCCTCAAGCCGTCCCCCACCCCCCAAATCATAAACATTTTCAAATGCACAATTTTGCTTAATTCAAACGAATTCAAACCACTTCATGAATGAGTTGCTGCTGCTACACGGGCCCAGAAGATTCACAAATAAATTATAGTTTAGCATGTTTTCAGTGTAGCAGCACTGTATTCAGCATGTCCGCGTGTCTCCTGTACTGGATAAGTGGTTGCACGATGGATGGATGGATGGATGGGTGGATGGATGGATGGATGTTTTCATAAGCTTAAATCCCGATGAGTGAATTAAAACTATATTCTGTGGATCAACACACACACACAAACATATAAATAAACACTTGATAGAGATGAATGACCTAAATCCGCCCTTAACTGCTGGAAGTACGCATCGCAAGAGCACAGCTAAAGTGTAAAGCTGGCCACATGACTTCAGTAGCTTAAAAACAAGGAGGAAGCGTGGTCAGCACTCAGCGGAGGGCCATCGTTAACGCCTTATGGCTGCCCCCTCCCGCGCCGTCCCCATCTTCCCTTGAGGCCGCTCGCCCTTTCTCAGTCACCCTGGCAGGATTAAACGGGATTTCCAGCTCAGCAGAAAGCACCTGCTCATCACACCCAACAACCACATCGATCAGGACACGGGAGAGACAGTGATGCATCAGTTACCCATAATTCCCCGGCGCCTACGTTACATCCCTAAGTCGCTAAGGGCAGCCACGAAAAACAGGCCAGTCTTTTTTGAAACATAGGGCATTTCTAAAGAGTGTCGCCAAGCGGCTTGGCGGTGCTGATAAAAAGCTGACCAACGAGCCATTTGATGGCTGCAAGAGCGAGTATATTGTGCCATGGAATGGCATCTGTGTTCATGACTGCCAGAAGGTGGTGCCGTGCTCACTCCCTGCCTAGAGAGCTCAGAGTCCGGCTGCACATGTGACCTTTCACACCCAAATTCAGTTACATCAGGGGGCATATATAGGGGTGGGGTCATGAGGCACTGGTCCAAGCTGAAAGCTGATTGGCCCCCGGAGTGCTCCCTCCACCTGTCACTCACTGATTCAAAACATATCATTGGCTAATGGTGCGGTTCGTCCCTCTGTATGAAATATGGCCCCCCAACTTAAAAAAATCCTAGAATTACCCTGATTATGCCGACCTCCACGTACCTTCCATCCCTAACTTGACAGGCGCTTATGCATTACACTAATACCTAAGCCTAATTAATAGAATTAGCATTGTTTTCCCTAACGCTAATAGCGGTATATGAAACTCAAAGGGCCCTAAAAGTCACCGGCAGCCAGTAGCTAGTTGGCAGACATCCGGAGACAAGGGCCGCGCCTTTGCTCCCTGGGGTTACGCAGGCGAACGGTGGGAGAACCGTTAGATTCCCACATCTGAGGCAGATTTTTTAAACACTGATTCATCGCAGGGTTAATTAAATATTACAGGGCTAATTCGCATAATCCATCAAACAGAGCATAGATCAAAAATGCGCAGAAACATTTCCGGCTGACATTTAAGAATGATGATTGTTTTAATACGGCGTTTGCGGAGCCATAATCGCCGCTATTTGCAGTGGATTTAAAGGAGATACAAAGTCGGTAAATCATACGAGAAATACGAAGTGAAGGATCAAACCAGCCACCATTAAAATAATGCGGCTTATTCCCTCTACAGAGTCTTGAGAAGTGAATTATGAAGAATTCCTCCTGCTGACAGCAAAAGGGAAATTAAAAAAAAAAAAACATGCATACGATCGTCTCATTTCCAAATCTGGATGAAAATACTGCATTTGTTTTTCAACTAAATGCGGTGTTGTTTGACCGATCCGTTCCGGAAATTTCCACAAGATTCACAGAGAGACAGGAACAGGACTGAAGATGAGCTTACGGGCCTGCTCGCCTGGTTCTCCTCCAAGCTTAAGCTGAGCTGCCGTCTCCCTGAATCTCCTCCTCTATCAGACTTTATTTGCCTGGCTGAAATCTCCAGTATCATCACTTTTCTGTACCATTTGTCTGGTTGCTGCTATTACCACAGGGGAAAAGGCTTTAAAAATAAAAAAAAAAAAACTACCAGAGAAGCGACGTTTATTTAAATCAGATGAACGGGGATTCTAATGAGAAGGGTATGTAAATAATCCCAGAATAGCAGCGATGAAATACTATATCACACACTCCACTTCATCCTGCCTTTATCTGAAGTGGCGTGGGGGGTGTTATTGATGCGCGCGTCGGCTCAGATAAGGCCCAGTCCCCATGCGATTCCCCCAGGTGGCCGACCCACGCCATCCGCAGGCGAGGATTCACGCAGCGGCTTGGGGTACGCCGTGCCGGCCCGTTGAGGCTCCCGAGGCGGTAATGGAGCCAGGGAATCGCCGGCAGAGTATGATTACCATCGATCCATCTCCCGTCATGCTTTCAAAACTAATGCCGGTGCGGAAAATAATGCACATCCGAGGCGAAATCGATAGTCCTACGCCAAAAAGGACGGCCGGGAAAATTCGAGGCGGCAGGTGGGACCCTGGTGAGGTGGATTCTTGACAAGTTACCCATGAGGGACCGGCTTCAGGCGTGGGCAAGGGGGAGGAGCCAGCTTGGCGCATCCTGATGCGCATCGTGGGGCCACTGGGTAAGCTGGCACGACCATGTGACACGCACCTAACAGGACAGAGGTTTTATTACACTGTTACACGAAAACACCAGCAATTAGCCTCCCATTTAAGTGGAGCAGTTCTCCGAATGTAGAGGCAGGTGAATAACCCCTGAATTCTCAAAGGTGGCCACCTCTCACTAGAAACGGCTCACGGCTATTCTGGGAAAAAGGCTTTCGGCGAACTTCCAGGAGCTGGATGTAAGCAGTTCTGTGAGCCTCGGGTCAGCTGAGCTGTGCCGACGGCCTTGTTGACGTTCACTGTCCTGGATTGAGCACCGGAGCATCATGGTATTCCGCGGCAACGCTCCCATCCCGAAACGTTCCTGGCTGCACTCATGCGTGGCTCCGCTTCCCTCTGTAATCCGGCACGGTATGCTCCCCTCAGCAGTGCTGGTGTCTTTGGTGACGGTGGCCCCCTGCCTTATTGTCACCGAGGGCTGATCTGTGGCTAGATGACCCAAAGACACCCGGACCGCCAACAACCGGACCTCCCGTGTCTTCATGGCACTGGTGGGCGGGGCCACAGGGAGGCTCATATACACACCCTTCCAGCTCCGAGCTCAGAGACCACAATAAAGGTCTCGGATTATGCTCGACAGCTCTCAAGGGGAAATTGTCATTCATCTCCTAAGGCAACCACATTCTCTAACCGCTGATTAGATTTTGAAGCGATTCTGGCACGGCGTGTGCATTTATGCGCAGTTAATATTTAAACACATTCATTATATATCGAGAGGGACGGAGATAAGGCAGCTTTTTGCTACGTCTGTCTGCTGAGAGCTCTCGTGCTGCTTGTGGCGAGTAGGATATGACCGGCATGGCTTTCGGAGTCACGATAAACAAAACAAACAGAACACCTGCGTGGGGGATGGGGGGAGGATAAGGAGGCCACAGTTCAGGCGTGACGGCAGGGGTCACACGCGGGCGAGCCGCGAGCCACTTGGATCCGGTGGCAGCCCGCCAGCTGGTCATGGGACTGAAACTCCATCCGGTGGAAACGGGCGGACCCTGACTGCAACCGGCGTGCTGAGGAACGGCGCGTGACTCAGGCTGACATTCTGTCCCTGCCGTGGGCGCGGCCGTACCCAGTGCCACTAAGCTGTCACTGCACATGTTCTTTTCATGAGCAGGAGAAAACAGCAGCCGTATTTCAAGCACACATGCAAATAAACGTGAGAGCTTCCATTATGCCAGTTCGAACCTAAAATCATACATCTGCTGTCTTTAAACCTGACATTAATGTTTTTGGAATCACTGATGTTTTGTATACTCAGTGTATACAAACAATACTCAATATAACAATACTCAGAGTAAAGCAATCTACAATACTGCAACACTATTAAAACAATACTACAGTGCTAGAATACTGCTAAAAGAGTATGACAATAATACTAAAACAATACTACAATACTACAAACCCAATACACACTTCATCGGAAACAGCACACTTCATCTTATTGTCCTCGTATTCCCACAGTTACGGAACCTCTCACATGCCACGTTGCCGTGGCAGCGAAACAAGCTCATTTGCAGGCTGGCTCACTTGCAGGCTTCGCTGAAGCATGACATAACTGCATCCTTTCTAAAGGGGGCAGCTGCCTGGCTTCCGAGATGGTGGCCTACCTCTTCCTGGACAGCTGTCGGGACCGCCCATCAGGGGAAGTAATTAAAAGGGAGCCTGTCGACCCCCCTGGGACAAGCTGTCAGGCAGGGACACCAGACAGAGATGGAGAGAGCCAGAGAGTGGACTAAATCTCCAACCCGCCCCCTCCCTAGTGGGACGCAGGTCAGACACGACAGCCCTCGATGAGGCTCGAAGCAGATCCCCCTGCCCCTTCACCTGGATGCTACTACCCTCTCAGCCGAAAAGTGCCGCCGTGTCCAGCACACAGCCTGCAATGGGACCGCACCTGTCGTGAGTAATATTCGTCTTCGTCGTTGATGAAGACTTGAGCCCTGCACTCTGTCCCCATTCGGAATGGCCATTTCCAGACTTTCTCCATGCCTACCGTCAACAGTGAGTCATCGCTAAGGGACCTGAGACTTAAGGCGGCTTCCAGTTTATGGGAGCTTACCTCCGAGTCCTCACGCCTCTTCATCTATCACATGGGGAGTTTCTGTTGAGGGGTTTTCACGCTCCTCCATACCGGGCATTGTTTTTATGTGTACGTGTAAAAATACAAGGAGCAGAGCTGCACCGCGGTCACGTGACAAGAAAATGGAGCCCAGCCCCAGAGCATTCTGGGATCTCATTGAGGCCCAGGATCCACACTGGGGGGAATTCACCCGATGGTGAAGGCTTTTTGCGAGGTTCAGACACACCTGAGCTGAAGTCCATCTGGGGAACAAAGGAGGTGTCTGTGATTTTTTATTTAGCAACGAGAGATGGGAACAGGGGAGGTTGGAACCAAGCTTAGCAAAGGGGAGGCCATAGGGGTGATGTGTGGCTCAGCAGGTTAGGCCCCTGTGCCTGCAACCAGAAGGTCATGGGTTTGAATCCTATTGTCAACAGGAAAAACACACCCCTGTCAGACCCTTGAAGAAGTTCCAAACCCCCCTTAAAATGCTTCAGGGGTACTAGATTAATAGCTGACCTGGTGCTCAGACCCCAAGCTTCACTCTCACCTCTATATATATGTGTGTGTGTGTCTGACTAAAATAAACAAAGGAGATCTGTGAAACAACACATTCTGACATAATTGTGCAAATGGTAAATAAAGCTTTGTTTAATTTAAGAGGCTGGGGGCATAGGAGCCGTGCGGCGGGGGTGTCGCATTTTCAGCCCCAGCCTCTAGTGTCCTCTAGCACTTTCACAGTAGCCTCCCAGATGTGGACTATCCTGGGGATTTAAACACCTTGGCGCCACACCCCCTCTCCAAATAAATAAATAAATAAATAAGCAAATAAATAAATAGGAAGCACAAACAAAAAAGCAGAAATGGTTCCTGTGCAACTGTTTACTGGGAAAAATATTAAGGAGAGAGAGAGAGAGAGAGAGAGAGAGAGAGAAGAAAAGTCCTGAGCCAAGGAAAGTGTTGTGACTAAGGCCGGGGCTCCTACAGCAGAGCTGATCTTCAGAGGATTAGAGAGAAATCACTCGGCACAGATTGCAGACGCCCAGCGTGAGGCCGGCTCAAGATTGATACACCCTGCACTCCACCTCTGCAGCGGCACACTGCCGACCGCCAAAGAGCAGTGTGTGCTCCGCGCTCGCTACCGCGGTTTATATAGGTGTACCTGGCTGACAGCATTATATAAATTTGATCTCATTAACATGAACACCTTAGTAAATTCATCTCAACGCAAAGGTGTTTCTCTGTGCAGATGGACGGCTGAAGCCTTCGCAGGAGCCGTTTGGAGTAATATAACGGCTTTAATACGAACCTTAATGACCTGACAGAGTATCATTCTTTTGTCCCATATTTCATATTTCATTCTCCGTCGGCACATAAATCACCGGGCCGGTTGTCTCACTCCGTCAAACGAGGACGCGTTTTCTGTGGAGAGGTCAAAGTCAGCGTAAGGTCACCCCTCTGGTGTTTCTTCAGTGCCATGGCAACAGCGGAAGGGGGACTCACTCCATACGGGTTAACCCTTCACCCTCAGGCTCACAGTGGAATTTTCACACACACACACACACACACACACAGGTTGGTAAATATATCTTTGTGGGGACTCTCCATTCATTTCTATGGGGAAACTCTAATCCCAACATGACGACCTTAACCCAGCCCTAACCTTACCCATAAGTAACCAAACATAATACAAGACTTTAGGCATTTTTAGTTTTTTTGATTGCAGTCAGAGATTTTTATAAAACTGAATTTCCCCTTGTGGATACAGAAAAAAATGGTCCCCACAATGTCAAAATTTGGTCCCCACAATATAATATATGCATAATTCACACACACAGACACATACACACACACACACAGGGGGGAGGCCTGACCGCCCCACCAGCACAGTCGGCTCCCGTACATTATTACTGGCCTCACACCGGAGACCTCGAACCAGGAACGCTTCTCATCTTTGCCCATCAGAGTCATTTCCACAGTCCAGAGGCACACAGGTCACAATTAATCAGGCTTTCGTTGACACTCGCTAAACTCACTTTTATAATCATGCCAGCTATGTACATATTTTTTAAATAAGCATAATGTTTACGAATGTATAGTTCTTGCTTTCCAATTTATAATGCCAGGCTTCTCACTATACGGAACAAATGTAAAGTGTTTCTAGAATGTTCTAAATAGCAGGGAGTTTGAGCCTAGTGTATTTTTTCAATTAGACGTGATTTAGCGTGCGAGATTAAGCGCCGTGTTCCCCAACACGAGCAGCTGTCAGCTACAGACGAAGCGGACAAGGGGATGCAACTGGAGTAATCTCCCATAACAATGCCGATCTTCTGCTGTGAACCAGCATTTTCCCCAGCCTGCTGCGGTTTTAAAGACTCCTTCTATTGCTGCGAATCGCAGGCGTGCCATCCGACAGGGACCGGACAACCTCACGGAGAAATGTCACTTCCTGTCTGGCGTCATCCCAGAAATATGATAATGAAGCGTGTCCACGGGGCCCATAGAGCACTCACATCTTGCTGTTAACGAGTTCATTTACAAATGGAAATGTCATTGGGAAATGTGCTGATGTGTGATGCCTGTTTTCTACAGACTTCAAATAAAGGGGCATTTTGAAGTGTCTGTCTAATCTGAGTGCGTGTGAGAAACAGCATGCATTTATTAATGCGGAAAATATCAGGATTTGAATATTATACCACAGTCCTTTTATACCTCATACCTATTATAGAGACAGGTTATAGGGCAGCATGGTAGCTCAGTGCATTGCGCTGGTGGTTGTTGGCTCGAATCCCAGCACTGCTTTATGCATGTGTATGTGTGGCCAGTGCTGCCTGGGATAGGCTCCAAACCCTGACCCTGTTAGAGGACTGGAAACAGCTTCAGATCCTAACGGGTGAATGAAACAGCAGGTCGTGCACAGAAGGTGAATATAGGAGGAAAAGAGGCTGGACGGAGGATGAACGAGGGGCGGCGTGGTAAATTTCGACATTCGGTTTCAAGGCCAGCCCCCTGCCTCCCCAGAGCTGAGCAGGAGGCCACAGGCCAGCGCCGGGTTCCTGCCTGATCAGCACCAGCGGAGCACTGATCAGGCAGGGCTTCACAGCCTGCCATGGGAGTGAAGAGAGCAGGACCCAAACCCCCCCCAAAAAATCTACTGCACCCCTTCCACCCCTGAGATTCATTTCTGTCTACAGGTCTGCTGAGGACAGGTGGGGGGAGAAGGAGAGAAGAGGAGTAGAAGAGAGGAGAGGAAGGGAGAAGGAGTGCAGAGACAGGAGAGGAGCAGAGAGCAGGTGAGGATAACAGAATTGAATGGAGGGGTGAGGAGATAAGAGGAAAGGAAGAGAGAAAAGGGGGCCACCTGAACGTCCAACTCCTCCCAACAGCGTCTGTGGCATGACATCATGAGGCACAACGTCACCCCCACCCCCTCATCTCCAAGGAGTTTCAGCAGCTTCCCTATCCTCTCATTTCACGGCTCGCTGCCTGGGTGCTTCCCTGTGTGCCCCCCCCCCATCTCTAGGACATATTAACAGCGACGCTTTTGGGGGCATTAGACAGTGGCTCCAGTTCTACGGTGGCTGGGGGCCCCTAACAGGAAACGCTTGCTTAGCACGAGCCCTTTAAGCACGAAGGTCACACTGCACATTAGTCACACACACACACACACACACACACACACACAGACAAAGGTGTCTGAAGCAGTGTCAGGGAGCATCCACAATTATAACAGCAATTTGCCGATTTGGCGAGTCGCTCAGTCCAAAGAGCATTACAAGGCACAGCGACACAGCGCCCGTCATTTACGTCAAAGCCAGTGTCCAAATAGCGAAGAAGAAAAGGGCACAGGAGACGGGACAATCGAAAGAGAGTAGGTCCAAGTGAATGTTTAGCCACATACAGTCACATGACTTTGAACATTCAGCCAAATGACAAGTAACCCATTTATGTCAGATTGACGTAAGAGAAGCCAAAGAACTTTCAGGTCCTGCCATTATTTTATCGAACCACAGAACAATGATGTTTCCGAATGGCTCCCTGGGGTCGGGACGGTAACCTCCAACCTGACAATTCAGGGTTATCACACTTGACTCCGAGCACAGTGAATAATTAACCAAATTATATTCAGCACTGAGATCTTTAATTAGACAAGTGTGTAATTACTGCCACACTAATGAATTTAGTTCATTACAAAGCACCGCGTCGTGGCGGGTAATGAATTGTTCGTCACTTGAAAGTATATTATTTACCATGACCGCAGAGCTTCAGACAAACATGTAACGGTCAACCAACAGGAAGCTGGTAGGACACACATTCCGGGTCTCTGTTATACAGGTCTGTCTTCACCTAAAACTTGCCAGGATTAATATATGGTTTAGGCTATAGACAAAAAAACAGTAATAATGAAATATTCCAGACAAAACATTTGTTTTACTTTTGCTTTTGCCTGTAATATAATTTCAGGGTTAAGCTGTCTGTAGGTTACCTGCACTGCCATCGTGTTGATTAATAATAATAATTTGTGTGACTGAACACAATCATGTTTATTTGACAGCTAGAGGCTCAGCAAATGGCATTATGCTAATATATGACTTGTAAATGGGGGTGCGTTGTTCATTCTAGTGTTTAGAGATGCACGCTTTGGGTCATGTGGGGGCAGAAGCCAAGCTAACGGGCCTGAAATCGGTCCTGAAGCCTTTGCATTTGCACAGCGCGCTGCCTTGATAAATCAAACAATTGATTAAATGTTCCGGCATTCCCCATAAAATCAGTTCTGTTGATTTAGGCATTTGTACCCTTTTGTAATAAAAACAAAGCCATCAATGGCAGAAAAACAACTGTCCTAATTAACATACGCAAGCCGGCTAAAGTCCACCTGTGATGTTTAGATGGCTCTGGTGTTAAGTACGGCACATTCTGAGTACCACTGTCCCAAAAATGGGAACTTTGATAAGTGACCTTTGCACTCATCTCATTGATTTGCGCCGACCTTTTCAGTTTCCATTGAGCTACACGCTCAGAGGGTATAAAAAAAAAGTTTTACTGTCTGTAAAAAAAAACAAAAAAGGAACTTTCCACACTCATATCTTAATGTATTTGTCTTCCGCCACATTCGATCAAACGCGTGGCTTCAAACGGATCAGAGATCCGGGCCGAAAGGAAATGTTCCGGAAACGTCTCATTAACAGAACAAAGCAGTCGGCAGGAACGTGTTTCTCCACATCTTTCTGCCCTGCTTTTGTGCCCCCTTTCTGCCAGGGCAATTACTACGGTGTCAGGCAGCAGGGGCGATTCTAGAATTCTAGAAGATGATTCATACAAGGGGGCTGACCTTATCATTAGCCAATGATAAGTTCTGAATCAGTGAGTGACTGGGGGGGGGGGGGCTTGTGGCCCCGCCCCTGTCAGACAGGCCAAGTGACTATAAGATGAAGTAACCAGTGAGAGACAGCACTCTGCTTTTATACTCAACGACTGAAACTCTCAACATCCTCTGTCATTTTTAATCGCTTTTGTTTTCCTTCTGCAAATTCATAAATGCCGCTTCCCTCGTACAGGAGGAACAGCTTACATTTACCCGTTTGGATATAAAGTTATAGGGGCCAGAAGCAGGGGCACAGTAGGGGCATGGATATCCTGGCAAATTCAGGGGGCTCAGCACTTTATAGGGACCCTTGAATATGTAAAAAGGTAGGGGGGGTCCCAGAATGTCTAGCTATGCTCCTGGCCAGAAGTGGGATTCAGCAGGAGGTCGAACACGCTCCATACGGGAATGCGTGCTGCCCCCCGACAATGCGGACGCCTCCCACAACCGCACAAGAGCAGGATCAAAGGTAGGAGGATCAGCCATGTCGGTCACGCTGATGTTTCACTTAGGGCTCCCAGAAGGCCTTGCAACGCTGACTTTAATTAGACGTATCATTTACTGTTTACTGTATTATCCGATTTCTGGTAATAACCTTTCCCAGTGTTAATGATCTTAAAATGACTGGAATAAAAATAAAATTAAAAAAAAAACGCCGCAGACTTCAGCCAGGTCCTCAATGTCCCTCGAACATTTAGTATGACAAAATACCGGCATTCACAATCTCTCCCGGGCCGGTGAATCCAAAGCTGGGGTGGAGACGGATGGCCCGCAATAGCAGGCGATATGATAGGGGCCGGTTACTATGGAGAACAAGGTCGTTGCCACGGGAATAGAGAGGAAAATGTGTAACGAATGGACGCAGCAGAGGTCACATGGATGATAAAGGTCGAAGGTGACCATGAGTATGCCATAGCGCTACCGTAACCATGGCGGCGAGGGCTTGGCATAGAGACGGCAGCACAGGCTAACTACCAGCCCACTGCTGATCGATGGGGTGTGACATACCAGGAAAGACATTCGAATGTCACCTCCCATTATTCCCGGCACCATGAATGGGCATCGTGAGGCTGCGAGCAGGTCGGTCACTTGCTGGTGTTTTCCCAAGGGTAAACCACGACGATCTCACACATGGGGGTGGATCCGATGACCGGCGCTCCTGTCGTGACTCTGATTCGTGACTTTTACAGCCCCAAAAATCAAACTCCAAAGGTAAGCATAAGGAAACTCTCGGGTGGAATCTGGGATGGATGGGGGGGGGCGCTTTCCCAACAGCCAGAGAAACAGCTCAGTGTGGAAAAACAGGAAAGTTTTTTTTTCCCACAGAAATAAAACCATGAGGGGGAAAAAAATAAAATAACAATTACACAACAGTGTTGGAGGGCTGACTCACCAATGCTGGTGGGGAACGGCGTGATACAGGGCTTAAAGAGGAGCTCAGGGAGGCCTGTGACAGGCACTGCTGCGGCCCCCACCTCCACAGAGGCTGGATAACATAATAGCATTGAGGCCGCTAGCTAATTACTGATCGCTGGCTGTTTAAGGAACAGAAGGAAAGGACCACAGACCTCATAAACAGTCAGCAAACACCAGTGAAACCGGTAGACATTTCAGCCAATAACAGAGCCCGTATATTTACTAGCCGAGCCATTGGTGCTTATTCCTGGCATGCTCTCACTGAGGGGGGGGCAGAGTGCCCCCCAAACGACTTTAAAGCCCCTGTTTCCGCTACGTGCCACAGTGTGCGAAATCGATAGTCCTCCCCTCCGGGGACAGAGATGACCTGTGTGGGCATCCCGCGGTCGATCGATAGGATCGCACAGGTGGCCCCCCCGTCGCCCCCACCCTAGGCTGACTCATCAGCAGACGCTAATTCACAGGAGTCACAGGGACACTTCATAAGTACCTGCGCTGCCCAGAGTCCTGATCTGGGGGCGGTGCCCCTGAGATGAGGCATACCTTTCCTGCTGACCACGAATCAGCCCTAAAAGCCCTGACAACACTGTGCACGACACCACACAACTGTGCACAGGCATAAATTTACATTTATTCAGTGTACACTCTGATCCAGTGTGATGTACTTTTTTTTTTGAGAAATCAAAAAAGTCACTGGAACAACCTGGGGGTTAAGGGCCCAGTTCTGCTGACCCCGGGATTCGAACCAGTAACCTTCTGATAACAGACACAGCATCCCAACCTATTTCAACACCCCCATGCAATTATAATTAGAACATTACCATTAAAGTTTTAGTGTTAATCATGACTAAAGGATAGATATGGTGTAAAGGTGCATCGAGATGCTGCAAACATCACGTTTGGGCCGCATTATAGAATGTTATGCCTTAAAAAAAACTATTAAAGTTAAACTACACAAATAAAATCCTGCATGAGTGTATACCTAAGGAAGACTGGTAATCCCCCTCTGAAATTAAACTTTACGTTTTAGTTCAGTAAACATCTCATTAACAACTCAGCAATATAACATTTTTTTATTTTATTTTTTTTGCAAAATGGAGGTCTGTACAAGTAAAATCAATATTTCCATTTCCTTATCATAGCACTTTCTCAAAAAACAAACTCTAGGCACTAGGTTTACCCACAATATAAAAACATTACATTTAGCCCTAATTTATTTAACAGATGCTTCTATCCACAGCGACATACAACTTTTTTTTCTTGCTGTGGGAAATGGAGGGTCCACACAGTGCTGGAGCAACTGGGAAACCAGTGGCCATCTGATCTCAGGCACAGCATCCTAACCCACCGAGCCACACAGAAACCTCTTATTAGCCAAAACACATTGTAAGTTCTGTATTTATGCAACAATAGTCAGACAGACCAGTAGTCTCCCCATTACCGCATGGTTATTTATGGCAATAACAGCCTTGGTTTAGCAATGTTTTACCGTCACTGTCTGCCAACTCCACATTGATAATGGGCCCTATACTTTCTTAATTAACCACTGGAGTAGATCTCAGCTAAAGGAGCAGGAAACAGGGCATGTTGTCTTCCTGCCGAGTGTAGCGTGCGGAGTGAAGGGAGTGCGGGAGCATACGTATCGTTTATGAAATGTGATATTGATTTTCGTTGTCAGGTAATCTGATTTTATAAATATTTTATTTATGGTGTATTCTCTTCTCGAATCGAGATAGTGGCACGCTCGCTGATTTTGTGAATCATAATATTAATGCGTTACATACAAAGTCACACTTGCGTTTTCTTCTCACATCCCCTAAAAAGTCTCCTGATTTACTTAACCAGCTCCAAGTATTAACTGTCAGCACGTCACGCACCTTCTACATAAAAGGTTATTTGCAGAGGTTTCACTGTACCTGCCATGTAGGCGTGCTGATTTGAATATTCACGGAACATTCCTGTTGGTGTGTTTATTAGATAAATTCTTGGCACATATACAAAACAAAACAATGGAACAAAATTAAGTGCTTTCCCTTTGTTTGCTAGCGTATAATAATAATAATTTAATTGTTTATCGATGT
The DNA here is from genome assembly GCA_026781065.1 of Mormyrops boulengeri. Taxonomy (NCBI): domain Eukaryota; kingdom Metazoa; phylum Chordata; class Actinopteri; order Osteoglossiformes; family Mormyridae; genus Mormyrops; species Mormyrops boulengeri. The sequence goes on along the minus strand of JAODLD010000056.1, from coordinate 2,296,066 downwards.
TTCATACATTTCCTGAAAAGGTTATTCGTCAAATAATCCAAAGACGTCCTCACAACAGAGGATGGGCACAGCTTGGCAGCTATCTGAAGATATTTTTGACGAGACAGATCTGAGGACCCATCTGATATTATTGCTCAGTCTGAATTTTAACCAGAGAAGGTCATTACGTTGCAGGATCACTGTAAATCATCCCTCTAGTCCATGAATAGGTACTTGATAGGAGCAATAATCGCGAATAACAAAAAACATATAACTATGCTTTTACATTAGTGTGGTGCATTCTGGGAGTTAAAGGCCATCGGGCACCCCTGTGTGTACTCACTGACCACTAAGTGGTATATTTAAGGTATCACAGAGGCATGTCGAAGTTGCCCGGAGAGGGCAGTATAGTTTCCTGTTAGCTGTAATTTCCAGTGCAGGGTCACTATAATTAAGAGAGGTGTTACGAGCTTGTAGTGTATGCATGCTGGGTGAAAGGTCAGATTTATGAGTGCACTGGCATGCAAGATCGCTGAATGCAAATGGCTTGTAACTTACAGTAACACTGCAAGGTGCTTCTTAATGATCATTATGGGCTATTTCCAGCTGCATTCGGGACAATGTTGCAGCTTTTAGCCATTTCTCCCAAGTTCTGTAACAACATATGACTGAGAACAGGGCAGAGTCGATCTTTAGCGACTGAGCACGTGCAGAGCGCGTTAAATTGCATCCAGCTGCTACTGTAGCTTAGCCTCCCAAAGTCCCTGTTGACAGGCTGATCAGTGTTGTCCCCA
>JAODLD010000056.1:2275623-2295193 GCA_026781065.1 Mormyrops boulengeri | reverse complement strand
TTCGGGACAATGTTGCAGCTTTTAGCCATTTCTCCCAAGTTCTGTAACAACATATGACTGAGAACAGGGCAGAGTCGTTAAATTGCATCCAGCTGCTACTGTAGCTTAGCCTCCCAAAGTCCCTGTTGACAGGCTGATCAGTGTTGTCCCCATCTTCCGCTTTCCACTGACGGTGTGTTATACGCCTTTATGGGGTCCGATAAAGGGAATTAAAGTTGGCTAAATGGCAAATAGGCAGGCAGGACACACCAGACAGTGTGGAGCATTAATGGAGCAATTAATGGAGCATTAAAAAAAAAGCAATATTATGGGTGCTTGTTTACGTTGGTTCACAACGATGTTGTGTGGCTCAGTGGGTTAGGATCCTGTGTCTGTCACCAGAAAGTTGTTGGCTCAAATCCCAGAATCGGCAATTTGGTTTCACCATTGGGTCCTTGAGCAACTCCCCCAGCTGAAAAAAAGTGCGTGTTGCTTCAGATAAAAGTGCCTGGTAAGTTAAAAAGAAAAAAAATGATTAGCCTTGCATCTTAAAATGCAAATAGACAAACTATATAACTAAAAGACAAGCAGTAAAGGATGCTTGAGAAAAGTGCAAACACCCACCAGGGTCCTTCTGGGTGTGTCTGGCTGCTCATCACCATGGGCTAGACAGTAAAAACCCCCTCACATGCTCCTTTGTGACATTCTTGCTTAAAATGAGGGACAGAAAGAGAGACTGGGGGCTTGTGTGGAGAAGCAGCCCCCAGCGCCTCAGCAGGCTGCCTCCCACCCCACCCCCGTCGCCTCTGCCGTCAGCGTACACCGAGAGCTCTCCAGGAGGGAGATATATACCCCGTAGCGGCTAAATTTATGAGCGACAGCTCCAAAGCGGAGCAGGCAGCCTAAGAAATGGCTTGAGAAGAAAAAAAAAAAACAATCTGATTTGAAAGATTTATTTCAATATACAACGAAGGGGCCACGGTACGCTCAATCTGTTTATTTGAGCGAGACAATCATTTCAGGCCCAGGAAAGCCCATCGGTAGATAAGGCTGAATCACATTTAAGGGCCAGCCGCATTAGAAGTGACTGCTTCTGCTTGTTCCAATTCGCTTCTGCCTTCGCAGGAAGACAATGCATCACATCTTCCTTTGTGCGTCTCAGCGACGAGGCCCCGATCGTTCAGCCGGACAGCGACGCCGTAATAACCTAGCCGAAGCAGCGATGCACTAACGCCCACGGGAAGCGTGTTTTACTGCGCGGGAATGTCGCATTCTCCAGCACTCCGGTCCACAAGACTTGCAGCCAAAAGGGCTCGCAATCTCCATGTGATTTTTTCCAAAGAAATCCACATGATAAAAAAACCAGGAGGCAGCATGAATCAGGAGACAGGGTACGGTGATGAAACGAGAATAGCGTGGGGTTGCTAACACTGTGGAACGACTGCACGCGAGGCAAGTGTCTGCGGGCTAGCGTCGAGGGTCACCCCTATTTTTAAAAACAGGTAAGGAAAAGCCCACTTCACTGTCACCCCAATATGTGAAACCACGACTCTGTTCTGAAAACCCCTTTCAGCTAGACGTGGTATCCCTCACAGTGTTATACGATCCACAGGCCCCCAGGTTTAGATTTACAGGTATTTTGGCCACCCTGCGAATACTGACCTTATTAAATGGGATAAATCCATTAGGGAGAGGGAAAAAAATGAGATTCAGAGGCACTATCTCAATTGAGCCGACCTATCGGGCCGCTTGCTGCCAGGAAGGGGAGCGGGACCTGTATACGAGATAAAGCCAGCTCATTAATCCTGTGGGAATTAGGGCCCCCCTGCTTCGGACTCGGTAGGTAATGCAGGAGCCAAGCATCAGGATCAGCTGGGCTGGCTGCGAAACGGATCAGCACCAAACACCCTGCCCCCCCCTCCCCCCACCTCGAGGCAGGAGAAATGCACAGGGCGAGCAAAATCATTCACGCGACATAGAGGTGGCCACGCCCACCCTCAGAAGAAAGGCGACATGAGAGACAGAAGATTGCAAATAGCCAATACGGGGAGATGCAAACACATATGGGCGCCCCCTAGAGGGATGTGGGAAGAAGACTGGCCGGAAGCCGAAGGCATGGGTATGATGTGGCCTCAGGATTCTGTAGCTGAGTGCTGAACTCAAACTGGTACATAGATTTAAACTGAAACCGGCACTGGAACTGTGCCGATGCAAGCGAGAGCTGGAGGAGTCCCTAGAGCCATGGACTGGGCTGGGCCGCCAGGCTCAGGATCCATTTATCATGCAACGCTCTGTGAATCCCATCATCTCTCATTTGCTCCCAAACTAAGCCACGCCCCTGATCCCACCCCCTTTCAAATTACACACACAACAGTGTCACCCCAAACATTTAATGGATGCACAAGGGGGAGAGCCAGTAATTACAAACATAAGAATATGTAAGGAAGGGTGACGAGAATGGCAACAGACTTGCATTTTCTAGAACTTTTCCTGGAGTGAATACGTGTGTGGCCAGCAGCAACACCACAGTATCTGCCTCAAAGATTAATTGCAGATGCAATAAACACAATCAGAAGAGAAGTGTAATCAAGCACAGCAAGGTATTGCCTTCAAGTTGTCTTACAGCGTCTCCACACGCCCTCGTCAGTGAGATGGATTGCCCGGGACGCAGAAATGAAACTCGTGTTTCCTTAATTGAATTATCATAATGCAAAGGGGCAGGAAATGCTCAAGTGATGCCCAGGCATCCACGCAGCACTAGGGTGGCCCCATCCGGGAGGAGGGACAGCGCAGGCCCAGACGGCCAAGGGAGTGTCAAGCTCTTTTGGGAGATGGTGTTTGCCAGAAAACCCCGCCAGCCTCCATCTAAACAGGGCTAGCCAGCAAACGAGCAGCTTTAACCCATTCAGTGACAGTAGGGAACACGGAAACAGCTGCGGTACAATTAAACCAACGGCCTAAAATCATTATAGATATGATTATTTAACTCGTTATTCTGGGGATCTTGCCAGACAATCGAATTATCCGCCTGGCTCGACAGAAAGAGCCGCGGGCAGCGGAAACACAGAATGATGCCATTCGGACTGCGATGAGCTCTGCGCCCAAACGGGGGCCCCCTCACCGTGCACCCCTACCAATCCAGGCAGAGCCAGCATGCCAAAAATAGAAGCCAACTGGGGGAAAATAAATAAATAAATAACTGGGAAGGCAGAGCGCGGTTCGCCGACCACGGGAAGAAAGCTGATGTGAGCCACGCTCCCGCTGATCGATGAACGCTGTTCTGTGTTTAAACAGCAGCAGGTTTCGGCGGTCAGGCTAACACACGCCTGGCCCCGCCCACACTGCTGAGACTAACGGGCCACTCCATCACTCGATCCGTACCCAGATATCAGCCTTGGGGCTCCAGTTTGATGGAAACCAGTCTCTATGGCTCGCCAAGGTTGTCTCCATGACTGACGAGGGCGGCGGCGTTTGGCGCAGCTGGTTAGGGAGCTGTGATCGGAAGATTCAAATCCCAGGGTTTCAGGGACTGTCTAATCCTGCGTTCTTCAAAAATAAAACAACATTTGGATAAAAGTGTCCACTAAATAAAATGGAAAAACTTCTCGCCCGCAGTGTGGATATTCACATAAATATAAGGCATCCAGTCCCGTTATAGAGCAGCTCTGAAGATACAGATATGCGGCGCGTCCTCATGCGTGCAAACTGCACCGCCAGGGGCCACGCGGTCTGGTGGAAAACGGTGCGAAAACAGCTCATCGTGAGATTCTGCGGTCGTGACAATTCCGGCAAGGATGACTGCTACAAAGGAATCGCACCTCCTCGAGAATGGAGCCGTTTATTTTCTCTAGGGAATCTCGTCCGTGTGAGTAACTGAGCCCATTCATTTTTCATTAGTTTTTTTTCCCTTTCTCCTGAGTTCCTGGCACTTTTGAGACTGAAAATATTTCCGTAATAAGCAGGGGCTCAAATGGAGCGTTTTCAGGTGAAACATCAGGGCAACAAGACTTGGGTAGGCCCACTTCCAACCTCTCAAGAGGTCCCCTGGGATGGCATATGGACTGGGGTGGGGGGGGCAGGACAGCGATCAAGGGTTTCTCTGTGCCTCCCCCCATATCAGCCCCATCTTCTGCTCACCGCACAAATGTGGCTCAAGTGTTTCAGTCTCGCCATCCAGACTGCTGGACCAGACCATGTTTGCCCAGTTCCCTGTTGACACCTACAGTACCACCCAGAGGCTTCCATCTGAAGGCTCAATGCTGGACCAAGAGAGAGCAAGAGAGAGAGAGCGACTGACAGGCCATTAAGAAGAAAAAGTCAAACTGGGCGGCAAGAGCTATGGACACAGACTATCCACACGCAAGTGGAGGGGAGGTCTGTCGTCTGGTCTGGTTAGCTTGTGATTTTTAACCAATCATATTTCAGACTCACTCAGGGGACAGGCAGCAAGAGGAAATCCAATGATAAACAGAGGTGCAAATCCATCAGGGACCTGCTGCCATTACCCAGAAGTAACCTCTGAGTACACCAAAGGGATTTACATTTTTGCTGGAGAATAACAAAAAAAACTCATCCATCCATCCATCTTCCATAACCACTTATCCAGCACAACAGCAAAGGTTATTATGTTATACACAGAGCAGAGCTGAAAATAACAGTGGCCCTTCCACTAGTGACACGGGCTGGACATATGGTTTCATAGAGCATGTGCAGCATTTTAGGGTATGTACGCGTGCCGATGCGCTAATATAGGTACAGAAAAGCAGCATGGGGGGCGGGGGCCTGCAGACCTGCACATGCGACACAAGCTCTTAATTACAAGCAGCCCCCACAGACGTGTGCTCTCTGTGATCACAGGAGCAGTGGGCGGGGCTTGTTGTGACCATGGGAAGGGGGAAGGCCACGACCAAGGTGGGGGAAAAAAGGACCAAAAGCGGAATGTACGTTTGTGCAGACGTAGCCGAAAAAAACAAAGGATTTCCCTGCAGAGGAACAGCTGCTGGCGGAGCGAATGCACAATGAGCCTTCAGAGGGCGTTGCCGGGCCTGATTTATAAGGCTGTCACAGGCATTAAGGCATTCACACCGGCCGTCCAAATGGACACAACAGAGCCGGCGCCTGCCGCGGGCCCAAAGCAGCTGTAAAGGTGAGGTGGTTAAGGACAGCCAGGAAGAGGCTGTGTCTCCATGTACGTGCTGGGGGAACAGGGTCTGGCACGCCTAATGATTATACTAATGGCAATAACATGGGAATTTCAGGCAGCTATATTGACTTCCTAATCGGACAGCGTTTAACGTATCGTTTTAAAAAGAGAAGCTAGCGCGCGTCTTTGACAGCTACAGGAAGAAGGCAGAGCCACATGTCACGCTAATATTAACGCGTTTACACGCCGATGAGTGAAATGAAGCAAACAGACTTCTGGGGGGGCGCTGTCACGAATACCGGCTGCCCTCATCTGCCCCCCCCACACACAGCTTGGGCGAGATACAACTGTCAGTGTCACCCAAGGTCTGATTAAGCATTTAACATCACGCATGGCTTACGCCCTTTCAGATCGGTGCCCTGACAGCCTGGAAAAGCCTGTGAGCTCGCTGTGTCAGGGAGGCATCAGACAGCTATGAAACGGCCGGGGTTCCCGTGCGTCTAGAACTGAATGGATCACAAATGGATCATATTTCTGAGTGATGGCATAAGGGGGTGAGCAGGATAACCAGCATCTGGGTGTTTCACGTCTGCCTGTCCCTGTCTGCGATTTAACTAAGGATCAACACTGACATGCCTTTTCTTGCACGGTGGTCTCCTGCTTCTTCTGGGCTTTCCCATGCCCATTTTAGAACCGCTTGAGGAGGAAGATTTGGTGTCCTCTGATACACGGCACTTTGATCGACACTCTCCCACTATAAATAGCCCACGGACGTCCTCGCGGGCACGACCGGAGATAGCCCCTTTGGGAAGCAGAGAGCAGGTGGCAATTCAGCTATGGCTCTGTGACCCCCACCAAGAAATCCTCGGCAAAACCACATCCCATTCCTGTTTCCATGATTATCTATTACGAGAAATCATTAGCCCTGTCCGCCTCCCCCTCCCCCGACACGAGGCAGCAATTCCCAAAAGTGGGGGCCCTTCTTGTCCACTCTCCCCTCAGTCACAAAACACCTATAACGTCCCCACGTCCACCAGGAAAAGGTCATCCCACAGCACAGAAATGGACCACAGGCGGTCACCCTGTTTCTGGTGGCCACCAGAGGTGTCAATCGCCAGAGTTACCTAAGGGATGACACCCGGGACAGTCCAGGCGGGAGTAAAACTTACTGATGAATTTGTGAAACTGACAGACGACAACGGAGTATCGATCCAGCGCGAGTCGATTATGCGAGCCGTGAGCTCCCTATAATACCACCTGGATAGCGGCGGAAATCGATGGCCGCTCCTAATATTGATACAAAGAGCATTTTGCCCATAACAGAGCAATTAAAAATATGACAGATTATTCCGGCTGCCAGTTTATCCTGCTGGATGCCTCGTTACAGGTGAATCATTCGCTTTTCCTGATGTTTACTTCTGACGGCGACAGGCTGTGTACAGTTTAAGCCATTTCCTGCCAGCGTGTCTTTAATCTAGAAGCCGTTTTCGCTCAGGTCCACATCCAATTCTACCATTTTCCGGCTCGGATTTATATACCTGGGCCGGGATGAAGAATCGAAGCTGAAGACGTTTCTTGCATCGCCCTGGAGCGTCTGAGCGAACTGTCCAGATGAGACCGGACAAACTTCCCCACTGAGCAATGTACCACAACAAGGGGATTATCAGATCCTTTATATCCCACAGCCACTCTCAGGGACGAAACAATGACGAACATCTGAGAGTGATTATCCCACAAAGGAGGCCATACACAGTGTACCCCACACACTGAGATCGTAGCTAATCCGATGTTCAGCGGAGCTCACGGCCCGACCTGCCACCTGCCCTCTCTGGTTTCCGGACACATTGGTGGCAGGGCTCAGATTCGAGGGCCCCTGTGGCACGGTGAAGGTGACGCTTTACGCGGAGGTCGGCGCCGCGGCCTGACGGGACAGCGACGGACAGCATTTATCGAAATGGCCCTTCGTTACAGGCCGCTTGTCCCTACAGGGTGGCTGATGCTTCTAACTTCAATTCAATATAAATACACACGTGCATACAGTACCAGTCAAAAGTTTGGACACACCTACCCATAGAAGGTGAAAGAAAAGAAAGCTTTATTTGTACTATTCTCTACATTTTAGAATAACTATAAAGACATCAAAACTATAAAATAACATATATGTCATTATACACTACTGGCAATACTGGGTTTAGGTCAGGTGACCAGGTCATGTGACGTGACACCATCATTCTCCTTTGTAGGCAGTATGGCTTGTCTAATATTTTGGCCATTACTGTATGTATGCATATATAATCAAGGCACAGTAGGGACATGGACCCCCTGGCAGATTCAGGGGGCCCAGCGCTTTACAGGAGCACATAGGACAGCGGTTACGGAAGATTATACCGCGATCAAGCTAAAATGATGTGATGTTGTAGCCTTTGTGACGTCATAGCGCGGCTCATTACTCACGTGTGTGTGGTGATGCTGGTGTAAACGAACCTACTGCAATGCCAGCTGATTAAAAGTACAGCACATACAATTATGAAGAGTGCAAAACACTTAATAATGATAAATAACTTTGTTACTGCTTTATGTATTTAAGATACTGCACATTTTATCATTATTTTAGTGTGTACTCTTTCTACTTATAAAAAAAGTCAAGGTGACTGTAGCCTAGGTGTGTAGGCTACAACGCGGAAATTTTCTCAGAAAATTTCCGCGTTGTTAAGTGACGCATGACTGTATTATATAAGGGGGTGGGAGGGGGCAAGATAGCATTTTGTCAGGGGCCCAGAATGTTCCAGGTAGGCCCCTGTATATAGTGCGTATGGCTGGGGTACGGCCCTGTATATAGTGCGTATGGCTGGGGTACGCCCCTGTATATAGTATGGCTGGGGTACGCCCCTGTATATAGTGCGTATGGCTGGGGTACCCCCTGTATATAGTGCGTATGGCTGGGGTACCCCCCTGTCTATAGTGCGTATGGCTGGGGTACGCCCCTGTATATAGTGCGTATGGCTGGGGTACCCCCCTGTATATAGTGCGTATGGCTGGGGTACCCCCCTGTCTATAGTGCGTATGGCTGGGGTACGCCCATATGCAAACAGGTGTATATGTTGTTTATTTTAGATGTATGACTGATTGTCTGAATGTTTAGCAGATACTTGTTTCTTAATCGTCACCGTGGCACAAATTGCACAGTGACCCCAGAGAAACATTTTATGGTAGCCGCCTGGGGCCTGGGTCACAAACATCTGTGGCGAGATGACGGTAAAGAGTCTAGAATCTAGAAAGAATCTAGAATCTTGAATTTTTCTTCGGGAATTGCTAACAGTGACGTTCCGCAGGGTCCAGTCCTCGACAACCAATCGTCACAGTGCCCTGATGAAATATTACGATGAAATATTAGCCTGAGAGTGTAAACTTCAAAAAGTATTAATTGACATAAGTAAATACAACATGTCATGTAAACAAAAACTAAACTAAACAACTCCAGGTTCTCAGGCAATCTGAGCCTCCTGGTTTTAAAATAATAGCATATTGTCTTGTTTTTTTCTCTCTAAAGAGAAGCCAGGCATTAATGGCAGAGACTGACAACAAAAAATAAATTTTTAAATGTTTGTTGATAATGAAATAAATTAAAAATGAAAGTAAAAATAAAAGTAATTATACTAAAACTCAAATTAGATGACAAAACATGTCCTTTCCTGACTCTCGACTGTTTTACATTTGACTTTGTAATTATTATTGGGATTTAATGTGTTGTTCAATCTGTCAATAGTAATTATTTCTGTTTTGGCCTCTGAATGCTTGTTTCATGCTAATATCCTTCTTTGCATGTTTTTTTTTCCAGTGCCAGAGGAAAAAAATATTGGCCAGCTAGCAAACTCCCTGTCGACTGTATGCTATTTTAAACACGCATCAGTGGAAACACATTACACATGCACTATGTGCCAAATAAGATTATTATTATACATAAGTTTAAAATTGAAATAGTTATGGGCTCGACAGTCAGAACAGGTAGTTTGTCACATAGAAGGGATCTCATCCAGCAGTTCTGGGGAGCTGTGTAGATGAAAGATTCCGGAATTTTCAGGGGTAGAGGTGGCAAGGGCATGATTGCATGTCATATCCATGAAGTCACTAATAGATAGCTGTGAGGTCATATGACGAGCAGGGTCATGTGATGAGGGGGGAAGAGACAGACACAATGTTGTCAGGCCACCAAGGACTGGGACAGTCAGTAGATTGACACCCAACTTAAGTGAACGAATATTAAAACATAATGCGAAAGAGACAGATTATTCAGTGTGGAAAAAAACACAGACAGCAACAAGACAATAAAGCCTCAAAATCGGTCAAATTCAAGTAAATTGCACTGTCCGCCCAGCAGTAATGGTGAAAAAACGGCAAAGACTTACACCTTCGTCATCATCAGCATCACGCACCCCCAGTGATCAAACGCTGACAACCAATCAATACCGGCCTACTTTATTAGCTTGCCTTCTGACTCCTCTATTAAGGTAAATGTTTTAAAGATGGCAGATGATTGGCTCCTGAAATTAATCAGGGAGGTATGAAAAATCCCATTAGCTCGGATAAAAGTAGCCACAAAATGCAAAGAGAGACGTTTGGGAGAGAACGAGAAATGGTCCTCTGATGGGCGTAAAGATAAAAAGAGACTAAATCTCATGACTGGGACACACAGGCCACGGAGCAGAGGGGCTTCAGAGTAACTGACAATTACTTGGTTAAGATGTTCAGGGAGAAGCAAAAGTCCTCTCCCGCGTGCTTAAAACCGTGAAGGATGAGCGTGACCCTACAAAGAGCCATACATCAAATGACGAAAAACCAGCGTAGCGCTTCTGACCCGCAGAGGCTCACGGCCAATGAGGAATTTCATTCCCGGCCCTGCCTGGCCCATTGAACGTAACAAAGTGATTGGCCGAATTAACACGATAGCTACACAGAGATACAACTTCTGAAACGTTATTATAGTTTCGCACGTCACATGTTCGGCTTGACTGACAAAACCCACGAAAGGAGCTTATCGCCAATGAGTGTCCACACACTGACTACCTGCAATGAATATGAATGAACATGTTACAATGCTGAACCACAATGCTTAACAGCATCTATAATTAGCACAGGGGTTTCTGTTATCTGTCCAGGTTATATTTTTGTAAATGTACTCCTTAACTGCCTTGTGTGTTTTTTTGAGCATTCTGTGCAGTTCCTTTAAGCTCAAAGGTCTTCTTGTTCTCTGAAAAACGTCACTCCATTCTCCAGGAGAAACCTGCCAATTCAGCAAGCACACAATGACAGGCGTTTATATCCAAGCGTGCGAAAGGCTCGCTCTGCCATTTTGCGAATTCTGTGGGGCACATTTGGTGACGGACAGGTCCCATCACATCCAATAGCAGGGGCATATACAGGGGCGGGGCCGCAGGGACACTGGCCCCGGCAGAAAGCAGATTCGCCCCCGGAGTGCCCCCTGCCCTGTTACTCACCAATTCCAAACATACCATTGGCTAATGATATGGTTGGCCCGTTTATATGAATTATGTCTGCTCTTATTTCCCCCACCTTACAAAATCCTGGAATCGCCCCCGTCCAGTCAGACAGTACGTATTAGCCAAGGTTCTCTGCGCTCCTCCGACGGAGACGCTGGAGCCACATATCAAATTACCTCAGCCCGTCCGCCGGTCTCCCCAAGTTGCACGTCGTCCAAACAAGAGCTGTGGTTCCCCGACCCCCTCCTGAGCGCTGGTGGGAGTCCAGTGAAATTGAATAAGTGGAAGAGGACTGGAAAGCGGCAGGCTTCAGCTACTGACATTCTCCTTCCTGCAAAGCACTTAATGAGACTGTGATGACAGGAGGTCCAGGTGTTAGGAGGAACGGACACAAAACGGGGAGGTTGGCCACTGCATCCACAGCAGCCCATCGGTGCCTCAAATAAACGAGTATAAACCATTATTCTCTTCTTTAATCCTTCCTGCTTACTTAAGAGAAGAAACCATATTGTACAACTGCCTAAAAAGAAGCATCATTCCACTTGTACATTTGTCTCCAATAAGCAACCCAGCTGGACCACGATGATCTAGATCTTAGCTCAAGCGGCCTAAGACACAAACAGGAAACGGCCCAGTTCAGGCAAGAGACCATCGCAGAGAGATAGGGTGGCGAGGCTCCTTGGGAAGGGGGATGGGTTACATTCTCCACCTAGGCCCAGGGGTGATTGTACCTCGGAGAGATAGTGCTTTGAAGCAGGAGGCAAATATGATCTAGTGCTTTACTTAGAGACTATTTGCATTTGGTTCACAAGGACTTTTCTAATCAATCTGCAACAACCTGTTAACCAGCATTGATGTTTATCACTACACAAATGACACATCTGCTTGGGGCCCAGGGGGGACCTGTTGACCACAAGGAGGAGCCACTACACTAAATATTAAATAAGATTCTTATTTAGCACATGATGAAGCAACAAGATCTTCTGACTCTATTTATTTAGGTTTTGAAGCATCTGGGACGTGAGGTGGGGGCAAAGGGCCCCAAAGTGACTTTTTGCGTGGGGCCCAAGCAACAAAAAACGTGCCCCCCCCCCCCCCCTTTTAACTACAAGATCCTTTCCATCCTAAATACCACAATTAAAATTTTATTATTTTTTAGGTCCCAGGTATTTACATTCCGTCTTTCTGCATAATGCCTAACCAATGCATTCCACTTTCAGTCCATGATAACATCCAAAAAGTCACATGGCCACTGTGACCCCGGGAGGGGAATAAGCTGGGAAGTTATTGTTATCTGTGCTCAATCGGGGGTGAAATTTAACTGTGTACACTGCTCCTATCTAGCACTCCTGATCCTCCAAGGTGAAATTAAGGGTTTAAGTTTTTAAAATTGGATTCAGTGCTACAATTAAAAGATAATATATAGATACCATGGATAGGTGAAAAAAAATCAATACAGAGGGGAGGAATGGAGCAAAACAGATTGTCCGCCAGTGTATAAACGTGGCGCATGATATACATTTTAGAAGTCTCCAAATCTATCTGCGGATGCAGGAGAAATTAAACTTTAATAAAGCGGGAGATGAGTAATGCATTCAGCCATTTGCTGTAGTCCAGTGAAGTTGCCCGGTCAAAGTTGGGGCAATGCCAAAGCACACAGGGCATGAGGTGAGGTGCGATAGCAAGAGTGCGTCCGTCAGATGGCGTCACTCGTCATACATTAAGGGCGACTGAGATACTGTGATGAGGGAGCCAAAAAGGAAGAGCAGGCAAGGACAGACTCTACCCTGCAACCCTGGAGCTTAGTGATGTAAACACTGTGCTCTGATTCACTGCACCATCACGGCGCGTTCAGGATTTACACATTCAGCAGACTGCGGTCTTTTACACCAAGGTGACAGCTGCAGTTTTCCCCATAAGCGAATAGGGACATCACGGCTAGGAGACGGACATGAGGTGGGACATCTCGAGCAGCTGACGTGGGACCGCCGAGGGCTCTATGGGCGCGCCTGACAATCCAGAAACTTTTCTCGGCACTGAAAACTTCATTTATCAGTTGCGATGCTAAACAGCAGAGGAGTGGATGACATCCACACCCACAAAAAGCTCAACACAGGCCACAATATTTCTGCAAGTGTGCTGCAAAGTAGAAATGTCAGCTTTAACCTTTAGCCAACCGGAGTCCCACCCAGGGGTGCCCAGCCTGGGGAAGGAGTCATACATGGGACATTTTGCATAGATTATAAAATCACACCAATTGAAAGTGGCTCTGTAGATTTCTGCAGGGAACGTATTCAAAATGGACCACGCATAATCTTCAGGTGACATCTCTAAGAGCAATCAGTGGGGGAGGATTACACACGGTGACTGGATCAGACGACTCCACATGCATTTCTCAGCCCTTTGTCAAATAAAGCTGTAGTCCGGTTGATCCCCCGCCATGATCCAGACTTGATAATCAATTTCAAATCAATGATGGGGTCATGAAGGCTTACGGTTACAAGCAATGTGTTTGCTCGCTAATTTCCCTCATATTTACCTTGTAACACCGAGGTCAAATAGACCAGCTACTCCTAAACATATCAGTGGATGCCACACTTGATTATTATGATCTCATTCTGCGGAAAACTGATGCATGGTTCTTTCACTTATGTCCTATTCACGCTGGCCTAATACTAAAAAATGCATACATTTTGCCTTTTCTTTGCCGTGGGCATGGTTTACTATGATTATTAATTCTTAATTTTTACTCAGAAACAAGGTGCGGTTTTCATGAAGGTTATTAACTGAGTGAACCACCTCTCACCGCCATACCACATTAACCTTACACTCAGCAAAAACTTATTTAATACGCAGGTGTGCCCATGAATAAAGTCCAGCATTTTGTTACCCAGAGATTTTCAGCGATTCCACCTGTGTGTGCGAATGCTCGATCACATCTTGACTGAGATCAGAGTGAGATCTTAATCAAGCTCAGTTTGTGCAACAGTTTTGAGCAAAGGCGTTCCTCCCGGCGGTATCGATCCGGCTTTATTTTGATGGATCGCAGGCCGACCGCAGACAATCCGAAATCTTAATTTGTCAAATGAATGCTAACTATAAACAGACTGGAAAAAGATTAAAGTGGGACCTTCAAAAACCACTCAAAGGAATCAAGGACATAAATATTTGCATTCAGCGAGCCTGAGGCACTGATCACTGTCAGGTGACCTACGGGGTCCTGGTTGAGAGGACCCCTCACATGTGCTGCTGCCCTGTTTCCTGCCTGACTCTTCTCCACCTTATTTAGAAGCTTCCAGACTTCAACTTGCCATAAATGGGAAAAAGGAGGTCAGCGCAAAACAAGAGCCTCACTCCTGTCCTTGTCTCTGAGACCCGCTCGGTAGCTTAAAGCGCTGCCGTCTGGTTTCCTTGGAAAATTGCGTCGGCTTGCTTAGGTACAGCTCATCGGAGATGCTGGAGAGAACATGGATTGGGCTTGCGTGCTCCCGTCAGAGAGAAACTTCTGGATTTCTTAACGCACTACCATTATCTCTGAGGTTTTTAAACATCATTAATCACTAGCATTTTAGACGACTCTTCTCCATTGGCCCAGCTAAGTAAATCTTGTGATGACTTTACCTGTCTATCTCGGACTGGGCGGAACACACACCTTGGCCTTGGCAACCTGTCCCATTCACCCTAACCCCCCCTTCCCAGCAGGATTGGGGGGGGGGCACAGCTAATGAATGCCCATTATCAGAGTACCAGCAACTAGGACGGGTACAGGGGAAAGCCCGCTCTGAATAATGCCCCCAGTGTCACCCCCAACACACCACTGCCCAACAAGCCCAGTGGAGGGAGACCACACCCAAAACTCCCCACTGTGGGGAGGGCAGGGGGGCACAGCAGCCTGGAGATGGTGCTTATTAGACAGTCAGGGACAACCCCCCTACCGAGAAATATAACAGGGGGATGCTAAAATCGCAGTACAGTACCAGCTGTATTCTTGTCAGACTCAGTACCGTTCCATGCGGGTCTGAGAGGGCTGTCCAATGAAGCAAAGAGATTCTTCTCTCAATTTGTCAGGTCAGACCAGCCGACCCCACCCCCCACCTCCACCACCAACACCAGCCGTTTTAAGGCACGCAGGAACACGCCCGCCGTTTGTTAGACATCAGCACAGCACGTTGATCCGCTGAACCACCATTAATACGCTTCCATGGGTCCGGCCAAGCCCTCCAGCAATAATCGACCATGAACGCAAAGCATTAAATGTCAACAAACTTCCCTTTGTGCCAACACCGGGATGATTTTTATAAACACATTATAAGTATGCTGCACATTGTTACAAACAACTTGTGATGCACTCCAACACGAATGGCGAAAATGAACACTTGATCATTCTCTGAACATTCCGGAAGCTTTTTTTTTAAGGACGAATAAAAAAAACACACACATTACTATAAATGGTTTCAACAACTTTTAGGATAAATGAAGAAGCTTCATCCCGATTTCTCTACACGCCGGGACAGTGTCCCGATTAAGGACACGATGTACCAGGCAGCCAAAACAGGCCCCGTCGGACAGCCCGGATCCGTCTTCCGGGTCCGTCTCAGGCGCTTATCTGGAATTACGGCATTGACAGCAGGGCCTCGGTTTGGCAGACGTCCTTCACAGCGAGGCGGGAACGTGTCCACGGCGTATCGCGCCATCGCATTATGCTAAGCGCAGGAGCCAGGAGAACTGGAGTAAAGGACACGGAGAAAGAAGCATGCGTCCCCCTAAGGGGGCGGGACCGGATGGGACCCGCCCTACATCATTATGACACGTTAATAGGGGGTGGGGACAGCTCATGGTTTCTGTAGCAGAGATACATTCCTGAACGCGTCGGCTAAAAGTAAAGTTACGGCAGTCATGTCCTTAGAAAACGCAAAAATCATCTCAAATGAAGCCCTGCGGAGCGTGAGGCCACGCTGGCCCAGGCCCACCGTGTTTGTTTGACAAGCCCCATCGTTTGAATTTGATTTTCCCGAAATGTTTGCTGCAGTGAAGAGTGTCTTGTCGTTATCTTTGCCCAAACATCCTAGGGAGCGAGCGGCGGAGCGGGACATGCCCCCTGCTGGCGGATAGCAGCGGACCGCAGTGTGTGTTTAATGGCCCTACGGAGGCCCACCCCCCAGGTACCACAGCCTTGGCCCCTCAGCCCATAATTTCACATCCATGAGTGGCTGCAAACACAAGACTAAGCGACACGCTGCATTACACAGTGGAGTGGGGGGGTATCCGCATGAGTCATGTGTAAACGGTCAGCCTCTTTGTGTATGCGCTCACACCTCCCGATTTCAGATGCAAGCCAACCGATACATGCCAGTGTTACTACGCAGTAACGTCGAAGCCAGGCATAGTCAGACTGACATTTAAAACACTGGGGAGCCCACTGTGCATAGTTAAAGCGCAGTGCACAGGGACAAAGTGCATTGTGTGTAGCTAGAGCATAGTGTACATGGTTAAAGCATAATGCCTGTATCTTTATAGTACAGTGCGTGTGGTTAAAGTGCAGTGTGTGTGGTTAAAGCACAGTGCATGCAGCTAGAACGTAGTGAGCATGGTTATGTTGCAGTGCCTGTGATTATAATGCAGTGCGTGTGGTTAAAGCACAGTGCACGTAACTAGAGCATAGCGCACATGGTTAAAGTGCAGTGCGCATAGTTAAGGTGCAATGCCTGTGGTTGTATCGCAGTGCCTGTGGTTTTAGTGCAGTGTGTGTGGTTAAAGCACAGTACATGTAGCTAGAGCACAATAAACATGGTTAAAGCACAATGCACCTGGTAGGAGCATTGTGCGCATGGTTATAACACAGTGCGCATGATTAAAGCACAGCGTGTGCAGTTAAAGTATAGTGCATGTACAGCTAGAGTGTAGTGCACATGGTTGAAGCACGGTGTGCGTGGTTAGCGCACAGTGCATGTGGTTAGCGCGCAGTGTCCGTCACTGCCATACAGTTAAAGTAATCCCTAAGCCAGGAGGTCTGTCAGAGATTTGGTGAGCAGGGCCTGATAATATCATCCATAAATACGCAGAACAGCCTTGCTGTTTTGTGTTTTATGTATCCGCTTTACAGCCCCTGTATCCATCACTGCCGTACTTTATGGATGCCGCTGTCTGGCACGAGGCAGCGTCTCCCGCTCCTGATGAAGAATGACGGAATGGCTCCTTTCGAACTTTGACAAAGAGAAAGTTAGCCGGGCTGCAGGGAATCGTGAGGCTGGGGGATCAGAGGGGAGTGCAGGTCTGGAGTGTCTCGTCTAGGATTCACACAAGCGCTCGGATGCCCAGATCCCGGTTGGACCATTCTGCATCTGAACAGTCATGATCTACGGCTGACCTAGGGTTACCACACGTTTGGGATTCCCAGGATAAAGGGTGGTTAGGGAAAATCTATTAATATTCATAAGAGAAGCACTGCCTGATTGGCCAGTGACCGCGAAAACGCATTAAAATTCATGAGAGAAGCACTACCTGATTGGTCGGCGCACGTGAAAACTCATTAATATTCTGATGCCCGGACAAGTCCTCTTTTTCGTCTCACCCAATATGGTAACCCTAGGCTGACCTATAGTGCCATAAGGGGTTATCTCTGGCAGATAAATATGGATTAAGAAGACTGACCTGTAAAGCTGATGACCGCACGCAGTGGCCCCCGCTGAAAATCTTGATTAGGATGGCCACCAGGGGGCAGTTATAGTTAGAGAGGCGGCAAGGATTATAAACTTCTTATCTGGGGGTCTGCTAATGAAAAGAAACATATCAACCACCTCTTAGATCTTCCCCTGGACAAACAAGAGCCAAGAAGATGTAGGGGAGCTTTTAACCTCGTGGGGAGAAATCATGGCAGCTTGCGTGTTTTCTGAGCAAGGGGCTACACGAATCTGCAGGGCCGGGAGCCATGCTGGGGGGGAGAAGGTGGCCACCCCTGCCCACGGCGCCACATCTGTGAGTCGGGACTCATCGAGGGCGCAGACGGCAGCGTGCCACCTGTGCCCACAAGGCCCACCCCGGGGGGCGACACCGGACAGAATAATCAGCCACCTGACCCATAATCACATGGGGGGGACGATCGGACAAACATGGAACAATACAAAGTAATAAACACATACACACTACCCCTGGGTAGCTGTTCGATCGGAGTATCCCCACCTTCCCTCTCGCCACTGCTCCTTAATTCTGTGGTCCTAAAGGCCCTGTCTCCTCCCATTCTGCTGATGAGATAAGGTCCTGTGAAACACACATCAGGTGGGAGTGATGTGAGGGACCAGGCAGCCACCGGTTCAAGCCACTTCCCTGGATTAACCCTTGGTTACTTCCTTGGTCGAAATCAAATCGAGCTCCACTTGCCATTTGAAGGTACACCGACAGGGTACTGTGCTTTTTCACAAATCCCTTCTTGCTGTCCTTTTTTTAAGACACACATTTAGATCCGTCCAGCACCCATAGAGCATTTCTGCTGGGGTTAAGGACCTTGCTCAATGGCTACTCTGCCAAGCGTGGGATTAGAACCAGAAACCTTCTGATCATAGGCACAGGGGCCTAATCTGCTATTCCCATCACTCGATAAAACCAACAAATTTTACATTTGCTCTGCAAGACGTCCTTATTTGTTTGTTTATTTACATGGTGTTCCAAGCACTCTCCTGACAGATCCGAGTCACAAAACAGCATTGAGGCACAGCGATTGCTCATTATATTCGTCTCGTTCAGCTCCGTCAAAAGCTACCAAAATAAAACGGCGACAATCCGCCGCGTTCCTTCACACGATCCGCGGTAATTACAGGATCATGATGCAATGTTTACACAGCAAATTGCCGTTATCAGTCAAATCATTTAGCAGCTGTGATTATCCAGGGCCTTCTTCAGACAAGATCAAAGCGTGAACCTCTCCCCAAAATAAAAACAAGAGACTAAAAAAAAACAACAATCAGAAAAACTGCAACAGGTACAAGCGCCAGTGTTCAGGAGGCTGCACAGAAATTTCCAAAGCGAATTAGCTTCCCCAAACGCGTGTCCTTGAAACAACCATTCAGATCGGCAATGACTCACAGACAAACGCCCGCTTCACGAATGATATTGTGTCTTTCGGCCTTAATTAACGAAGCACGTTTCAGCCTCGTTGTTAATGGCCCTGAAATACTGAAGCCTTTGCTGTCTCTGACCAGGCGCGTTTCTCAGAAAGAGATATGGATGAATCTGGCAGGCTTCTGTATGATTTATAACTCTATTCATTATTTAATACAATCATGGCAGCAAGCTCCCTGAATGGAGAATACTTTTACGTTTTCTTCTACTGCCATATTAAACACAGAAGCATTAAATCGCGTCAGTCAGACAGGAGGATCGGTCGTGTGTTTGGGTACAGGGGTGATTCTAGGATTTTTGAAGGTGGGCAGCATAAGAGGGGCTATATTTCATACAGGGGGCCAACCTTATGATTAGCCAATGATATGTTTTGAATAGGTGAGTGATGAGGGGTGGGCACTTTGAGGGCCAATCAGCTTTCATCTGGGGGGCGGAGCCCCTTTGGCCCCGCCCCTGTATAATCCCTGTCTGGGGGACAAAAGCACAACCTTGTGTCCATCAAAGGCTGGTGTTTATTTATAGCCCAAGAGTGGATCTCACCACATGGGCTATGAAGCCAGAGGGGCTATGAAGCCACAGGGAGGTACATGCCTCACGGGATGAGCTATGAAGATATGCGGTGTACCATCGACGCAGTACGGCATGAGGCTGCCATCATGGGGTGCACCCCCACCCACAGTAGGCCTGAGTCTACCACAGAGCATCTGAAAGCAATCAGGTTCCAACAGCGCGTCGGTGAAGTTGGCCGAAACTCCCTCCACCCCTCCCGCCGGGGGGGGGGGGGGGGGGGGGGGGGGGGGGGGGGGGGGGGGGGGGGGGGGGGGGGGGGGGGGGG
>JAODLD010000056.1:2262236-2272890 GCA_026781065.1 Mormyrops boulengeri | reverse complement strand
CCCCCCCCCCCCCCCCCCCCGTCACGTGCCTCTGTGCAGATGCAATGCCAGAACCTACGTGGCCCATTTAGCGGGGCTGACTGAGCGTGATCGCTCGCCTCCTGACAGGATCCGCCAACGGACCAGTCAGGTACTGGTCTGCTCTAGGAGCTTTTCACCACACTTCCTGCTAAATGTAAAGTACTGCCCAGGGCCCAGGAGGGAGTCCGCTTCCAGAAACTCTGACGAGGTCATTAACTCGAACAACATCAGTAAAAAATACTGAGTTTTACTGATGGGTTATATTGATTGGTATTGATAAGGTACAAAATTAATTGCAATTAATTGTGAAGACTGCCTACTAAGCAATTGAGATATTCCAAGTTATGAACCAAGAAACACAAGTCAAGCTGATCTAGTGTTGATTGTAAAAGCCTACTACATATAGCCGTATATGATTGGAGGATGATGTGCCCAGAGGCGGAGCTAATTACCGGGACTACAGAGTCTACTGGTGGCCACTAGCATAACATGATTGGCTGGCTGCAGAAGAAAGAAGTTTTTGCGTTGCAGTGGTGTTGCAGTGGTGTTGCAGTGGCGCTGAAGATTATTCTTCTACAGTTTCTGACTCCAGTTATCCATCCATTTTCTGTAACTGCTTGTCCTATTCAGGGGTACTGGAGTCTATAGGAACAAGGCAGAGAACAGCCCAGGATGGGGCACCAACCCATCACAGGCACACTCATACCATTCACTCACACCTACTGGGAATTTGGTAACTCCAGTTAACCTCAGCATGTTTTTGGATTGTGGGGGACACCGGAGTACCCGGAGGAAACCCCACGACCACACGGGGGAGAAAATATATGAACTCTAACAACCTGGATACAACAGAAAGCATGCACGAAAAAACAAAAGCTAGTGTTTGCACAGGTCAGGTCGGTGTCTACCAGTCTATGTCAGAGAAGACTGCCAGTGACCGAGTGATGACCTGCATGTATGTAACATAACACCCCCCTCCAAACACCCGGATCCCCCACTTGTTAACAGATCACCGTGTTATCAAGTTACTGCCTAAGGTAGCCCTTCAGATACAGCACACACTGCTACCACACACCATCAATATTTCCTCTGGTATCGTTCTGTAGATTTATTTGCAGCATTATTAGGCTTGCGGGTGCATAATGCTGAAAAACCGGGATTTCTCTATCATCCGTGAATATCATTTAAATTAAGGTCAGCTCTATCTGTTCTGGACACAGAGATTAATGCATTCCTTTATTTCATCAAGGTTTGATTACTTCTATGAAGATTCCTGTTATCTGATAACCTTGCGATGCCCGCTTAATACTTTTATCAGAATATTGCAGGTGTAAAGCAGAAAAACATGAAAAGAAAAAGCCTTTGAATTTCCATAAAGTCCAAATATGTAACAATATAAGGGAAATCGCAAAAGGAGCACTGATGTCACGTTTGGTTGCACCCTGGTAGGTTCCGGATCTTTCGTCGTGCTATAAAGCTGTAAATGACCACAGGCCATTTGTTCTACTTAAAAACCGTAATCAAAAATATCAATACAAACAGCCTAAGATCATTCATTGCAACAAAACTGAATTAATGGCAATATAGAACTGTTAAGAAAAACATTGGCGAACTGTTCCCAAAAAATATGAGTCAAAATAAACACCTATAGATGCCAGTCCATTGAATTAATCTTTCTTTCCTCATCACCCATTAATTGTAATAATCTATCTTTCCCCGGAGGTGAATGTGGCCATATATAATCTTGAAAACACTTCTAAGGAAAGTTAGATTAGACTAGCTAAAATGCAAACTCTCTCTGTGTTGTGTGCGTGTTAATACAGAGAGCACATTGACCAGAAAGGTGAAATATCCACCATAATCCATCATCCAGGAATGCAGATAGATGAAGGTCTTGCAGCTCAACTCTGGGAAAAAAATATCCCTTCTTACCTTTTTACACTCCTTCATCAACATCACCAATTCCCTCCAAACTTACACATGCGTTTTCTTATGCAGTGAGCCCTAACAACAGTCCAAAGCAGTGTGACACATGACCGCTGGCCTTACCAGGCTTGTGTTACGGAACAAAAAAATGCATTCACTTGTTTACTTACCAGATGCTTTCATCCAACATGACATTCTTTCAAAAAGCAGGGTCAGATAGTGACTGCAGCAGTTGGGGGTTAAGGCCCTTGCTCAGGGACCCAAAGGTGAAATCACTCTGCTGAGCCTAGGATGTGAACCAACAACCTTCTGATCATAAGCATAGTAGACACACTGAGCCACACACCGCTGAAATAACGACCAGCCGGTCGCCAGATCAATGTCCTACATTCGGTGTTGATCTCACATAGACCCCTCCCCCCCCAGCTTAGTTGGCAAAAATCTGCCAAGGGGACCCCCGCTCCCCTTCCCTGGTTAGTAAAATATACTGACGTGACTCTGTAGCCCCCCAGATTTAAATTTTTTTTTGTAAATGCAGCTCTCACTTTAAAAAGAGATTGAAGACCACTGCGTTACACAATTCCCTTCACTGTGGGTATGATGAAGGCGCATTATAAAAGTGATTTTAATATTATTCATGAAAATCATCAGTGTGTTAGACACGATAGGAAGACCGGCTAAGACCAACGACACGCTACAGTCACAGAAGACCACATGTGATGATTCCACCTCGGCAGCATTCATGCCAAACTCCACAGGCAGCAAAAACAGCAAACTGCACTGCTGAGAATGAGAATATTTTGAGAATATCTTTTAATGTGGTAATTTTGTATTTATGAAAGAAAAAACTGAATGCTTCTTAACTGATTACACGTTCTTAACAGCTTAAAAAAAATAGCAAATCGTGATTTGAAAATCCCACCGACTTCCCGACCTTGCCTGCGAAAAATTCCACGGCTCTGCCGGAACTAATCCGGTCTGATTAACGGGCACGCAGCACCCCAGACATGCTTCTGGAATCGCATTAGCTGGACGCGACTTTATTGCAGACCGGCCTAAATCAGGAAGCTACAGAAAAGTTATAAGGTACTGTAAATCGATGCTCCTCTGAAGTGAGTCTGACTCAAGCTATACAAATGTAGCCTCCTACAACACAAACATGCTTTTTTATAATTATAACCTCGAACAGCACCACAATGTGTCTCTAGCTGACATTAAAACGGGTTGACAGCGTAGCTCTCGAGATGATGAAATTCTCGATCAGTTCCCGATAATACAGACACAGTCTGTGACCTGAAACTTTTCATTCAACAGGGGAGAAGTATTAGTGAAATGACTCGGATCAATTCACAGAAGTCAATATTTCCTTTCCTCTTATATCCTCCTCTTCTGGTGAGCTATAATTCCGATGCCGTGCTTTTTTTTTTAATGAACAGTTTCAAATCAAGTGTCAGTAATGTTTGGGTAACTCATTGCCTGGTGCATCTATTTATAACAGCACATCCTCTGTGCTGAAAGCTTCGGTACGGATTCTGAAACACACGCCGTGTTCATTCTTAAAACATTATCTGCCAAACATTCGACGAACGGCCCATAAAACACATCCCGGTGTAATTCAATTTTCCAGTCACGTGACCGCGGTGTAGCCGCGGGTTTCCTCGTGTAAATGAGCCTGGTAAATGCGGCCAGAAGACGGGCCCACCCACGGACGCGATGAGCCGGTTCTGATCGGCAGGCAGCCCTGCGTTCACATTGCTCATCCAATCTCCGCTTCCCATTGGCCTTCCTGTGGGCACGGGCACCCCCCCCCCCAACCCACCCCCTGAGACTCAGCCAGAGCTCGTCGCTCGATGCGGGTGGTGAAAAGCTGAAATCGATCCCGTAGAAGGACGAGGAGACATGATCATGAACACCCAGCTGAGCTAGCAGCTAGTTAACGGGGAACAAAGTCTCACTTGGTTCAGAGCTGTAAATGCACTTCATACTGTGGACAGTAGGGCATCTTACTGCCCCCCACAGCCAACGGACTCACCCGGTCCAGCGTTTCATTAGAACCTCTCTCAAACTCTCTGTCCCCCATCGCCCAAGAAAGCCCGGTAGACCTACGCCGCTTTAGCACTCAAACTCTTCCAGACGTATGCGTTCCAGTTTTTAAAATGCTTTTTAATTGACGAAATCGTTTGGAGGCGGCCCATTTCCCTCGAGAAGAAGCGAACGCTAATGATTCATCCAAAGAGCCAGACTGAAGCTGTGCCAAGTCGCTGCAGGTACCGACGGCTACAGGAAGCAGCCCGTCACGGGCATCAGCTGTCCCGCGCCGGGCTTGACGGCTCTGCAACGGCAACCCTAAACCACGGGAAACACTGGCGAGCAAAGATGGAGGGGGGGGGCTTCCCTCCAGAGCCCTGCGAAACAGGTGGTCTTTTATGGAGCTCATTAACGCCACAGGCACCCGTCCAACGCGACGGGAGAATCCCGATGGCGTGTTACGCTCTTTCACGGGTCCGCGGTGCGTTCGAAGTGCTAGTTTCCAGTGGCATAACAGCAGAGGTAAGTCCAGAGGCACATTAGCATGGTCAGAGACCCCTGGGCTATTTTACTATTTACCAGGGGCGATTCTAAGATTCGACCCTTAGGGAGGTCGCAGACCCCAAAAAATATGGAATTGATAAATGGATTTAACAAAATAATTGTGCGGGGGGGTTTAAACGAAAAAGATGGTGGCTAAAGGCTATTTCCCGTAATGGTGTTGGGGCCGTGGGAGGGGAACAGATACCCTGGTAGATTCAGGGGGTCCAGCACTTTATTGGGGCCTCTGAAAATGAAAAATTATAATTTGACTGTACGGATGCCGCCCCTCCCCACACTTGGGAAATTCTATCATGCGGGACCCATATTTCTACAGACTGAAAATGGCAACTGCAACAGGGGGCCCAAGGTGACATTTTGTAAGGGGGCCCGGAATTTCTAGCTACGCTCCTGGATGGTACTTGTTGACCGGGGGACTGGGTTGGTTACTCAAGCCTCCTTTTTAGTAGAGGCCCCTGGGTTTTGGCCTCGGTAAACCCATACATTAAAGTGGTCCTGGATAAGCCTCATTCACGCGGATCCAGTTGAGTAACACCGGCTGACTCATAACTAGCGAGGACGGGGAGTCTCAGCAGTGGTTGCCCGTTTCCCCTGCTCATTGCCTTCACTTGCGGATGCATACCGGGCATTAATAATGTATGACGGAGCAGGCTACCCGGAACTCTCTTCAAACATTTCAGGAAAATAATAAAATCTCAGCATTAAGAATAGCACCGCAATCAGCATGGCGCAGAACGGCGAGCCACGTAATAGAATATGGAGCCGGGCTTACCGGCAATCAGAGAAGTGCAAATTAATTACAGTGGCATTACAGCTGACGAAATTGCTTTAATCCGACAACAAAATGAGTCGGAGGCGGCACGCAGGTGTCTGAGCCCGCGCCTGACTGCGAAACACGGTAAAGGGCACTGGAGGGGGCGGCCGTCGGCACGTGAATTTTAACGCACACTTCTCCTGTCACCGGACAGTGACAAACCAAAGAAGGGGAGATGAAGGTGGGTTCCTCCCCGTCAGGGGGGACCGCTCGGGTACACCGCTCCTGGGGGTGGGGACCTGGGGAGCCTCGTTCCAACCGGAGGACTGCACCCCCTCCTCTGCATCGCCAATCTCACATGATCAGGACTACGGGTCAGGTTGTGGCTCGAAGTCCTGGCCTCCCTGAAAAAACGTAACCTTGACTCCCCCAGCCCGCCTTAAATTTAATAATCTTATTCAAAGGTCGCCATAAAGTGCTGAATCTGCCAGGGTATCCATGCTCCTACCGCACCCCTGCTTCAAGAATTTTGCTTAACTGCGGCCATTTACGCCGTTTCCGGCCCTTACTGACGGAGCACAGGTGGGGGCCTTATTCCGTCCACCTTTTCCGGAACGATCTCAGAGGAGCAAGGCAGGCTGGGAAGTGTGATAAAACGCACGGCACGGCAGGTTAGTCTCGAGCAGCAGGATAGCATAAAACATGACAGATTTCAGGTGTTTGTAGTAAACAGGAAGTAAGGCAGTACAGCTGCCTCCTCTGGTTGGGGCTCGGGTCCCCACCGAGCCCCCCCCCCCAAGCCCCCACTGACATCAAATGCTGTTGCACAGCTATAGAGATTTTCATAGGTATAGATATTCATGAAAAATGCATCACGCTCTTCACTGCAGCACTGCCTTAGTCACTGGCAGGGGTTCGAAAAGCTCGCCAATTTCATACTTTTTTTTTCTTAAGTGGCGTATTATACACGAAACCATAACGGTAAAAGCAGTCGCTTTATTTCGGAATAATGACTTATTAAGTTCGAAGATACTTTGCCGTCTCGCGTAACTTGCTATTGGACTTTATTGGAAAGCTGGCATCTGCAAAAAAAATAAATTAATTAATTAATAATAGGAAAAAGCAAGAATTCCACACTTGGATAAGCAAGCTGACCAATCAGGAGCATCCTTCCCACCCACCAGCCAATAACATCATTAGCTGCTGTGTTTATTTCTTGCCCGGGGTCCACAGCTGATTGGACAAGCATCCAGTCATGTTTCCACCTGGCATATTATCACAGCAGGGTCTCACCACATCACGATGGATAGCCGAGTCGCTGAAAGGGACCAGACGGACAAAGAATACACGTGGGTGCTTTCGAAATACTGTGAGACGCTCTCAGACCAATTGCTGATTCTTGCTATAGTCACATGATCACGTTAATTGGCATCGAATGCACTGTGGAGGCCAAACGCACTTTACAGGCCATGAGGAAAATTTATCATGCAGTCTGGCCTTTCTGTCAGCGTTATATGTTGCGTTTTGCATAATGCAGATTCCAGGTTTTACTGCACGATAAGACTGTAGGGAACCTTCTTACATCTCATCTGCGAGGTGTTTACTTTTATTAATAGATTTCTCACTAGCGTAAGGCGCTCCAGGGTACATTCTTTACCCAGCTGCCTCCCTCAGATTAGCTCTTCCAAAATCAGCAACCATGAGCGTGATCTCCCAGCCCACCAGTGCCCGGGATAGTCTCAGCAGGAGAACATCCCGTCCGGGAATCGGCAGAGACAGTGGAGAGAAATAGCCGTCCAGCCGCGGCGGCAGATCCAAGGCCAATAGGGAACCTCATTAACGACAAAGACGTAAACGATGTGTGGCCGTTTGTTTGGGAGACGCCCACCGCATAATGGGCCGTGATTATCCCGGTGACGCGGGACGAGATCGGCGAGAGGTGTAGAACAGGTGCAGCATGAACTGAAGCAAGAGGTCCCCGCGGTAACGTGAGCGAAAGGTTAAAGCGACGGGGGAATTAATACGTCTTAATGACATTATAATGAATGAGAAAATATGGAACATCATTTATTAAATGGAGTCAAGTGTGTCAAGGAAGAGAGAAGATTCTACAGCCGCATTAATTATTCCACATCTCTGCTCACGGAGAGGAGCGGGCGAGAAGCGTGACAGCTGGACGGACATCATAAATTACCATGGAGGTTAGGAATGAAGTGCTGGTGGTGACCAATGCGCTTGCGCCATCAGTTGTCCTTTAGTACAACTCCGCTGCAGAATCTCAGTATCGATTTACTGGTGGCCACAACAGAATTGAACAAACAAAGTGCTTCCATGAAGAGCTCGCTGGCGAAAGCCATGGGATGAAGGGCAGAGGGGGGTAAAAGACTCCATACACTACTGAAGATATACTAAGCTACACTCCAAAAGTTACCTAAGATATACTCCAAACACTACCTAAGACATACTCCAAGTGTTATCTAACATATACTCCAAACATTACCTAAGCTGCACACTAAATATTACCTAAGCTTCCCTCCAAACGTTACCTAGGCTGCACTCTAAATGCTACCTAAGATACACTCCGAACACTACCTAAGACGTACTCCAAATGTTACCTAACATATACTCCAAACACTTCCTAAGCTACACTCCAAACACTACCTATGACATACTCCAAGTGTTACCTAACATATACTCCAAACACTGTCTAAGCTGCACTCCTAATGTTACCTAAGAAGCACTCTAAAGGCTACCTAACATACACTCCGAAATGCTACCTAAGATATACTCCAACTGTCAGCTAACACAGTGTTTCTCAAAGCAGTCCTCAGGGACCCCCAGACGGTCCACATTTTTGCTCCCAACTCTCAGGGAATTGGGATAGAGCAACGTGGAACGTCTAGGAGTCCCCAAGGACTGGTTTGAGAAACATTGACCTAAGATAAACTCCAAACGCTACCTAAGATACAATTCATACAGAAGGGCCAACATCATTATTAGCCAATGATATGTTTTGAAGTAATGGGGAGGGGGCACTCCGGCGGCCAATCAGTGTTGAGCTGAGGCCAGTGCCCTATTGGCCCCGCCCCCATATACTCCCAGGCTTGACAGTGAAGTGACATGATTTGTTGTTAAAGTGACAAGGCAGAGCGACAAATGATGAGCTAACTGAATGTGCACTCATATGAAGAGTTCATCAACAGCATTTTGTACATTTCAAAAAGTTCTGGGTATAAATTAATCTGCTCCCTTACTGGCAGTCTAACAGGCAACAGATTAAAAGATTATCTGGAAACATAACTCCCTCTGCAAATGCAAAGGCTTTATCTGCAACAAACCACATAATTTAACCCTTCTGAATTCTGATTAAAAATAGCAGCAAAGCCGCCTTTATAAACACAGAACTATATAACAAATCCGACAAGACACGGGTCCTCTCATGTGACAGTGGCGGGGATCCGTTATATTTGTGTGTTGCAGGCATGTACAGTGCTAATAAAATGTTGAATTTGTTACATTAACTTGATGTGGTTCACGCACTTCAAGGAATGTACAAGTCAGCTTTTAACTGGGAATAAACATATGTTCATCAGAGGTGATTTTAGGATTTCTTTTAAAGTGCGAGACATAAGAGGGGCCATAATTCATGCAGAGGGGCCGATCTTATTAAGCAATGATACAGTAATGATTGGACAATGAAACTGAATCACCTGGTTATACCCCAATAATTTATTGATATGGTGTAGGGCCTCCTTTTGTGGCCAATACAGCATCAGTTTATATTGAGATTTGATAGATACAAGTCCTGCACAGTGGCCAGAGGGATTTTGATCTATTCATCTTGCAGAACAGTGGCCAGGTCACTGTGTGACGCTGATGCTGAGTCGCTCCTCCAAAACACCATGGGAGATGGTCAACTTCACTTACATGTTCATTTAACCACTCTATCACTAGTCTTACTGCATGTTTTGGTGCATTATCATCCTGAAACATGGCACCAACTTCAGGGTACAATGTCTGAACAACTGGGTGAACATGGTCCTTCAGAATGGTTCGGTAGTCTTTACCAGTGATGCACCCATCTAGAACAAGTAGTGGGCCTAGGGAATGCCATGATTTTGCAGCCCAAACTGTCACTGATCCAGCCCCGTGCTGCACTCTGGGTATGCAGCAGTCTGGGTGGTGAGCCTCTTTGGGGCTTCTCCACCCTGTAACTCAGACAGTGAAGGTGGACTCATCAAAGAACAATGTTTCACATTGTCCACAGCCCAAGATTTGTGCTGCTGGTACCATTGAAACTGATGTTTGGCATTGGCATGAGTGACCAAAGGTTAGGGTATAGCAGCCCAACCATGAACATTGAC
Source organism: Mormyrops boulengeri (assembly GCA_026781065.1). NCBI lineage: Eukaryota > Metazoa > Chordata > Actinopteri > Osteoglossiformes > Mormyridae > Mormyrops > Mormyrops boulengeri. The sequence continues at coordinate 2,263,236 of JAODLD010000056.1, read as the reverse complement.
CCTGTGGAGCTCCTGACCAACAGTTTTGGCGGAAACAGGAGAGCTGAGGTGCGCATTTAATTCTGCAGTGAGTTGGGCGGCTGTGGTTTGATGTTTCTTCGATACAATCTGCGTTAGTGCCCAGGCTTCCCTTTCAGACAGCTTCCTCTTGTGTCCATAGTTACTCCTGTTGGAAGTGGTCCATCCTTGATGCCGACAATACCCTGGATACCGTAGCTCTCGATACACCACAAAGAATTACTGTGCTGGTCACAGATGCGCCAGTGAGACGCGCACCAATAATCTGTCCTCCTTTGCACTCTGATATGTATCCCACTATGTTGTGTGGGTTGCAATATTTTATTATGCACAGCTGTGCTATTGCTCTGCTAATTCAACCTTCACTCTCTGCTCTTACTGATGGAATGTGCAGTCAGTGAAGACTGGCCACCAGGCTGCACATATATAGGCGTGAAACCTCAAACGCTAATGGCTAGTGTGTCGGTTTCATTTTCCAACCCCCGTATGTTTTGAACCGGTGGGTGGTGGTGGTAGGGGGGGGGGTACTCTGTAGGCCAATCAGCTTTCAGTATCCCTGTGGCCCCGCCCCTGTATGCATTCCTGACAGTCATGTGACAGCACTCACGGTTAACATGGTGGAGGTGGTTAGGTTGGGTTAGGCTGAGTGTTGACAGAATGTGAAGGGTGCCATGTAGGATTGTGTAACGCCCCTTCGCCGGTCTCAAGGCGTACGAAGATCGGGCGTGTCGGCCGGATAATAAATCCTAATCTTCAGCAGCAGACTGCAATCACTGTCAAAGGAATAATGAAAGAACGGCGTCGAACATGGCAAGGCCTTCAGGAATATTACAGCCGATTCGTTTTATAAACTGCAGTGGGTTATATTGACTCACATGTTCCACATATCTCCTGAGAAAGGGCGTCTCGATGTTTTGCCATTAATTTCTTTTTAATATATGATTTTAAAGAACACCCCCCCCCCCACATCCGCTTATCTCTT
>JAODLD010000056.1:2214183-2235787 GCA_026781065.1 Mormyrops boulengeri | reverse complement strand
GTGAAAAGATAGATGCAAAAACAAAATGTCCACTACAGAGGACACAAATGAATGGCCCGGGTCTCAGGAGGATATAAGAAATAACTTCCCTATAATATATGCGTGATGTCATGCGTGCAAAACGTTTGTGCATACACAAGGAGGAAGTTTCGTGCTTTAGACGTTTTAATGAATGGTCACTAGTGTTGAACCAAAAGACTTACAAGCTCCATTTAGGGCTATTTACAGTTTAAAGTTTTAAAAGTTATATCGAAGTATCCAAATTCATTTTGATGTATTTTTCCCCGTCTCTGCGCTTGCGTGTATGAATGAAAGCACGCGAATGCTACCTGCCAGATGGAAGAAAATATAAACGCAGACATCGATCAAGGGCAGTTAACTCTGGCCAGGGTTTAGAGCTTAATGAGAGACTTGAATCGGGGTGTTTTACAGTGATTTTAGACTGGTTATTTAGAAACCGATTTAAGAGTCACGCAAACATACATATCAGAGCCTTAAATTCAGGAAACTGAGAAAAATACTGTTCACTTTTCAGCAGTCACTTAAAATTGTAACATTTCAGGTTATTCATTAAAAAAATGTATAATTTACCATAAAACAGCACCTGGACTGCACACTGGTAGTGATAATGGGATGGTATAATCTGCTGATTGAGTTTGCTTAAGCTGAGAACTGCGTATAATTTCCGATAATTTAGAGCGAATCATAAAAGCAGCCAAGAATGGATGTTAGAGACCTGCATTTCTGCATCCTCTCAGGAACAAACCGTCAGCCGTCGGCATCTGTTTGCACCGAGTCCCCGCTAATGTTGTTCTAGTTAATTGCTTTTATTTTATCAGACTTTCTCCAAGACTGATTTTGTTGTGGGCAAATAAACGGAAAGCAGTCTTGCGATTTATCAGTTAATATAACGGAGACAGTCTCTTGAACGCATCAACGTATTAGCCCTAAGTTAATGCCGAACAGCTGTTCCTCTCAATGTATCACGCATTTTTTGACTCTTCTATACGTTTGATCAGTCAAAGATGAAGATAAACACCTAACTTCTACACTGTTATATAAGTTTAATTAAAATTCCCAATCAGAGAGATGTTAAAGGGGCCAATAACCTTGCAGAACATGATGTGAAAGCATCACTGTTTGACTTTTCTCAAACAAGACAGTCCACAACATAAACAATGTCTGTTTTCTCCAACCAGCTTCAACACTGGCAGATTTTGGTATAGGGGACATGGGCAGGTACCCAGGGCGGGACCTTGCCGGGGGGTGGCACAGGGTGCCCCCAAACAAAAAATAAACAGTTGTGACATAATAGGCTTTCTATCGCTCATTTGCACGTCACGTCAATGATACCACGTCGCTGTGTAGGTCAGTAAACCTTGTCGGAGTGGGCATTCTAGTTTGTGACCTAGACCGGCTACCACTGAGAAGTACAAGATCAGGAGGGGGGCAGGGCTTATGAGCCTCAGGTCACCCCACTGGAAGCTGGAGGTGGGGAGAACAGGGGAACCTAGCGCCTAGCCTAACTTTGTACAGCACTAAGGCAATTAGCAAATCAGTCACGCTATGAGATAAACAAAAATTCATTCATAATACTGCACAAATATAATTTCACAGACATTTTTCTTCTGATTTGTGAAACATCGTTCAGAATAACATAAAGTCAGCCTGCACACCACCACGGTGAATTGGTTTAGTCTTGACCCTTGGTTGACAGCGTTGCAGGGTGGGTGATGCTCGAGTGTCAGATTAACACAAATGGATAAGGAAAGGTCTGAGGCATCAGGTGCCCAGTTTAGAAAAAAGAGGAAACAGAGGAGAAACATGCAAAAGATAATGGTAGGAAGCCATTTCATAGTTTTATGAATATAATATTTTGCATGTACTCAGATAGACTCGTATAACACTAGTATGTTTGTTAGCCAATAGGGAAATAGAGCCAGGTAATGGGGAGGTGTGCCCAGGGCTGGAACCACAACTGAGTTTCAACGTCTCCTTTCCACAAGACACTCACGGGAACTGAGCTGCCGAATGGGGATTTTCAATTTCTCAGATGAACATACAGCCACTGTAACGAGCGACCTTGGCTCACAGACTGAAAGTGGCCCAGACCCTCCTGCCAGGTAAAATGAAAGCGGTGATATCACCGTCTGGATCTTATTGTGGTCTATGGAGTCACCAGGCGAATCTAGTGAAAGTCAAATCAGCTGAGAGCTTTCGTAGCTAAAATGTACATTTCTGATAGCAGAGATGTATGTCAGCTGCAAAAAACGGTCGCTCATTTGTCAGTCGCAAGGCGTACAGTTCTGGAATGTTCTCTTTGGGAAAAATGCAAATTTATTTGAAAAATTAAATAGTGCTTTATATAACACCAAGTCCAGATGAAATATTAGAGAGTTTCAATAAGAAAAAAAACATGCCGCCTTTGATATTGTCTTCTTTTTGATAAATACTGTAAAATAGACAGCGCGATGTGTGTGCGAGCAGCGTCACACGGGAAAATCCGAAATCCCGCTCCACTTTAACTGAGGGTCATTTTCATCAAGACAATTATCTGCCGAGCGAGTCTGAGGCCAGTTTGCAAATTGAGATGAGAATGATTTAACCTGAGTCTCATTCACGGGGCCTTGTACTCCAGAAATGCAATTAGCTATGTCATGTTGCATAGGTAGTTAGCAGTGTTTAGTCTTTGGGGAAGAGCAGACGGTGATTTGACGGCCTGCAGCAACCTCACAGCTAGGTGCTGGTCTTTAGGTATCTATACCTACCTCTTGCACAGAAATCTCGACTTTGAGACCAGGAATTCAATGAGCGATGTTACCACACAGTACACGTGGGCCTACAGCACCAAACAGGGAGACCCAATCAGTCTTAGCGGTATTAACGTTTAGAATATCTTTCCATTAGACATCGAGGAATAATTTTGTAGATCTGAAATGCAATCAAGAGCCTTCTCAGACCATGATTGCTCAGACCGCCGAGCTGCATCAGGAAAAGAGATTGCGTTAGCAGCCAGACAACGTTCTTCAACGATGTCTCGAGACGGGCCCTCGTAGACCGCGCTCATGATTCAACCACGCGCGTGTCTGTATGCATCCTTGGAGCTGCCGGTATATTCCGCTGAAAAGGCGGGCCTCCTCATATCATTAACGAGATGAGATCTGCAAGATAAACCTTCCACATGGATCCCCTGCCATCTAATCAAAGCTTTTTTTGTTGCTCTGCAAAGTGAGGGAGAACTCACTGCGAATCCCAGTGGATTTCCCAGCAAGCTAGACTCTATAACTGATATTCACACATTGTTATTTCACCATTGCGTACATTGCCGTTAAATATCTGCCGTAGACTAGACACATACACACATCTTAAAGTGCACATTGAAGAAAGCAGTGCATGGCTATGAGGATTGGGTCTTTGCGCCTGTGATCGGAAAGTCACTGGCTCGACTCCAGTCCTCAGCAGGATAGGTCACATGTCTGCTAGGCATGTCCTTGTCCCTTGAGCAAGGCCCCTACCCCCCTGAAATGCTCCAGGGGTGTTGAATGGACAGCTGACCCTGTGCTCAGAGCCGAAGCTTCACTCTTAATGGTGTGTGTGTGTGTGTGTGTGTGTGTGTGTGTGTGTGTGTAGTGCTCACAGAAAGTCTTGGGATGCTTGCCTAATGCAGTAAAATATTGCAAATTTATTTGTGTTAAAAATCATTATTTTATTTGTTTACAAAAATATATATCACATTAGCAACAACTAGTAGTTATATAAACATTAACTTCATGTACTAATAAATCGAAACCCAAATTGTGATTCTAAAACTGTTCCGAGTTAAAAATTTCATTGACAAGCAGTCTCATGTGGGTGCTTTTTAATTAGTAACACCAATTAACAATTAACAAAATAAGACTGCAATAACATACTAAGCACAAATGTTTGGCGTTGTATCCCTTTAATTACAAGTGTAATAGCAAAACTGGAGAAACAGAACTGAATGAGTCAGTCAAGAAATTATGACACTTAATAAGAAAAATGTCTATGCAGAAGATACGGTAGGTGCAGATATTTTAAACACTGATAGTCAAAAGCAACAAACCTGCAACATTTTACAGAATTAAACAAGCACTGCAAGACTTCATACATACTGCATACATATGTGTGTGGCTCTCAGAGGATATGTGATAGGATATGTGATAGGATATGTGAAAAGAAACATTCCAAAGTACCTGTGCTTGTACAAATGGTGAATAAAGCAGCATTTAATTTCAGGATATATAAACGAGTGAGTATGTCTTTGGTGCTCCTGACACTTTAAAGAGCACTAAGCTGGCGTGCTGAAATGTGCTCCCCATGGTAACACGTATCACATGACGAAGAGCCCATCTGGAGGAATCCAAAAATGACAGGAGGGCCGTCCTCGTCGCGCGCCTCTGACCGAACCCATGCCCCGCATCCCCCCTCCTGGCCGCTCAGCCCGCACCTGTCCGCCCCAAATTGAGCATTCCGATTAGATCAACTGGGGGAGTTAGCCGCGGGATCGATCCGCGCAAACTCCCCCCCGAGGTCGAATGCACCCCACCAAATGGCGCATTCCAATTAGCGTCGATAACTGCCGCCAGCAGTGAGGCCAGACAGCCCGTACCCCGGCCTTCTTAAAAAGAAGAGAAAAACAAATTAGAATTTAGTGATCAGTGTTGACACACCACAGCGCACAGTGCACAGCGCACAACGACGAAACGCGTCCTCTGCATTTAACCCATATGTGACATAGGAGGGGGCAGCTAATTCAGCACCCAGGGAGCAGTGCTTGGGGGCGGTACCTTGTTGGTTGGGGATTCGAACCAGCAATCTTTCAATTACAAATGCGCTTCCCTAACCATTAAGCCGCCACCACCAATTAATCAGCAATCCTTCGTCCCTGGTCTTTAACTGTCTCCCAACAAAAGAAAATAGGTTCAGAACCAGCTTCCTGCACATGCCTGCCCTCCTGATAGCCGCAATGCAGCCAATCAGAGCTTTTCTCATTAGCATAAACCAATACATAGGTTTCCTCTACTGACGAGAACATCACCCACAGGAAGGAGATTTATCCCTGTAGATCTACAGCTTTATGAATTACGTTGTATTCTTATCTGCCCAATGGAAGAGAAATTAATGAGTTTGTACCAAGCCCAGATATAGGGTTTGAAGTTTGTTGCGCTGACTAAACACATTAAATATCAAAGTGCAACATACACAGCCTTTGTAATACGTCCGGGATATTTATTTTCTTGTTTTGCATTAATTATGATCCAGTCTGAGAGGCATGAAAAACAATTTTTAAAACACATAAAAAAAAAGCACAATTCCAAACGTAAATGTGAAGGGTAACTTCAAAAGTCAAGGGGAACAAACAGCTGTAAATATTCATGACACAGCCTCTGAACCGCTGTTAGTCAGCAGGTCACTTTATTGAGGGTATTAAGCGCAGCTGGTCTCCTACATACACCTAAACATACCAAAAAAAAAGCTAACGAATCAGGCTCAGATATGAATATGCAGGATAATCCAGGGTAACTAGGGAAACAGTCACAGGAACTTTACCTACGCAAGATATGGAAAAACATAACCACTCAAAGCTGATACCTGAAACACTAGGACAGGATGCCTTTCAAACCATTTCATCTTGCAAGTTGCTCCAGAATGATTTGATATATGATAAGTAAGTGTCTTTGCTATCAGTTTTGTGTGAGATCCGCGTACTGGGCACAACCCACCTGAAAAGCAGCATGTTGACCACGAAGCACATGAGGTGCATCAACTGGTTTCCTGGGTCACTGTCTAAGACTGAAGGTTTCCCCAGCTGACAGTCTGGCACATTGTGAAATGCTTCTAATGACCTATAAATCTGTGACACATGCAAAACATTCAGAACGTTTTTGGTTGAAATAAGAAATTACAAGGTACCATCCAAAATCTGTAGGTCAAAGATATAATCATTTAAATATATTATATTTACTGTCAAAGAAAGTGCAAGACCACAGCACAATAATTTCAGAGCAGAAATGCTGCATTGTTTGTATCCGTGACCCCGGAGTGACATCTGGTACTAAGCAGGGGCAGAACCAATGGGGACAAAGCCAAGTACAGATAGAGCCAATAGGGACGGAGCTGAGCATGGATGGAGCCAATAAGGACAGCAGCAGTCTACAAAGCCCAAAGAAGAAGATGAACGGCATCAGAGGCTGCCGGGGGAATCCCTGCAGAAGGGACATGTGACACCCCCATACCCCCCCGCCCCTGCCCAAAAGTGAAAGGACACAAATGGGAAGGACAGGGGCTCCCTAGTGTCCCAAAGAAAATTTGATCAAAAATGAATTGCAGCTCATAAAACAGCAAAAAGACGCTGCAGGTTATCCCAGCCGCTGCTAGTGGTGAGGGCCAAGGGGCGTGACGTCATGGGGGCGGAGCCAATGGCAGCGGGTTCTGGTTTGTCCCTCTCAGGAGCAATCACGTGGCCGTATCCTCTTTATTACCATTCTCACTCCGACGGACACCCTGGGGACACGTGTCATCGCTCCGGAACACTCGGACGGCGGGCTGAGGTGACCGCCTCCGTCTCGCATGCTCGTCTCTTTTGATTAAATGGCAGTCATTTAGTCACAGCTCACTGTGGAGCCCAAGGCACGCAGCGCGTGCGGGGAATGCGTAAATAAGGCAGGGAGCCATCAAGGTCGTCATCCTGCTTCATTAGCCTCTGTGAGGAGGCCGGCCCAGACCCGCGCCGGCCCTTGGAGAAGGCGCCCCAACAGGAGACACAAAAAGTGTCTGGGGGGGGGACAAAACTGACCCCTCGTGACCCCAAAGGATCAGGGATGAGACGGCAAGGAGCAAATCCTCAGAATGACTCCGGTGGGTCAAAGCGAATTGCTTGGAAGCTCCTTCCAAACCTCTGCCATTTGATCAGATGCAGCTGAAGACAAGGAACCACCTCCTCTTTAAGAGGGGCCCCCCTGGACATTTTGAAATTATCCGAAAAAGAGACGGGGTGAGAAAAACAAACACAGCACGATTTGAGAGAACAGAATGTTCCGGAAAGAAAAAAAAGCAATTACCCTATTAAATTAGCATCATTCTGAGAAGGGAATATTGTTATCATTCCAGACCTATTAATTAAAACATCGCCTCTCTCGCACACACACGAAACAGGGGTCTCCTTAGCATCACACATTACAAACCAATTTACTTTTATCAGCTCAAATTCACATTCGATTCTGTCACATTGCTGATGGGAATTGAAACAAGGTCTTCGTACACAGAAATCTAAATAACATTATGTTGCCTGCCGCAAACCTAATTTATAATCTAATGCCTCAGCTGAATTCCGTTATTATTTCTTGGTTTTATATTAGAGGGAAAAAAACCTAAGATAATGACACAACATCAACATGCTCTTGCTAACCAGGATTGCCGGCTGATCTGGGAGCTCTGAGATGCAGGCAGTGTACATACGAGCTTCAGACGTCATTCCTCAGCCCAGTCAGGAAAGCCATATAGATTTTCCCAGAAATATTAACGCAACAAGAGGTCAGAAAGTCCACGAATCAAAACTACATGCTGCATCTTCGGGTTCACAGGGTGTTTTTTGCCATTTATTTATTTAGTTGACACTTTTATCTAAAGCGACATAAAGTCGAGATACTGGGGTCAGCCAGTACCTGGAGCGATTAGTGGTTAAAGGTCTTGCTCTGGGGCCTAAGGATGACATCACTCTGCCAACCGTGGGATTTGAACCAGCAACCTTCTGATCAGCACCCTAACCCAGAGAGCCACAAAACACGGTCCCTCTATTTCACTCAGCCCCATCAGACAAACTTGGCCATCAAACACACACGCTTACGACGCCATCACAGAGACAGACCTTCGATATCGAGAGCGCATCCGGTCGCTGACACCATGAGCGGACACTGTAGGAATTGCCTATAGACTAAATCACGGTTGCATCACGCAATGGCATGAATGAGTGAACAGACAGATAAATAAATAAAAAGTGAGTTAAAATATGCATTAAAACTTCTGACAGCCGGTACGATTTAGGGTTTGAAACATCTGGGCGATGCCCCGGTGATGAATGTGGCGGCGGCAGGCTGAGAAACTCAAGGTCTCAGCTCGAGTCTGACGGATGCGTTGCCTTTCAGAGCAGCTTCTTTGTACAGAGATAAATCAGCGGCAGACCAGGCTCCCGTTCGCAGGCGATGGCGCTGTGCGCAAGCTTCCGTCCAGCCTCTACATTCCTCTGAAGCTTCTGAATACCTGCGCCCAGATACGCCCTAGCCCCTAAATCCCCCTGCCCCACAAGTGGATCTCCATTCCACCTGGTCCGGGGTGAGTCCTCCCTGCACAGTAGTAGAGTTTATCACCGCTAAAACCACACATTAGTGTGGCGCCCCCTGTTGGCCACAAACAATCCCTACAAATAAACAAACATTCTGTATTTATGATTTATTCATTGATGTATTTATTCAAAGTGACTTACAGTAGAGGGAAGGGTTGCAATTTATCTGCACCCAGGATTTCAACCAACAACCATTGCATCATTAGTGATCGGAGCTCATGAGAAGAAAAATAAGTCTACCACTGGGTCTACATCAACATTTCCAATCTTCACATCCGCATCCATCCACGCTGCCCACTGTCTTACCAGCACCTGATCATCCGAGCACCATCTCAATAACAAACACAACAGCGGGAAATCTATATTCATTTCTATAAAGCCACGTGGCCAGAGGGAACATATATCCCGCTAGCTGTCACGTCTGTCTTGGGTAACGGGGATTTAATTGTTTATCAAGCAAGCCTCGGTGTCAAATGAATTATTCTGTTTCACAGGCACGCAAGAAAATATTTCTAACTTCTCACGTTCCGAGTGGCAGAGAAATCAATTTTAATCAAAACCCTTCAATTTTTTCTCATATGTAAGTTCCGGTGCAGTGCTCATTGTCTAAGGTAATAAATATCGCTGTCCTTTAAATAAATGACTCATGTCTCTCCTGTTTGTCAGTAAGACTGTAAAGGACAGCTCTATAATTGTGATAAGATGCACTGGTGCTGCAACGGTTTGCGCTGTGTTTACGGAGCACACGTTTACCTAATTTATGCGCAGAAGAGCTGTGCATTTACATCCCATTTGGGCTTCTGAGGAAGGGAAAACGTTGAAAGCTTTCATATCTTCAGCATGTACCACTCGCTCACACAGTAGTGCCATACAAATTATTATTAGGGAGTGTAAGGGGGAGAGATGGATGGGAAAGTATCAAGCCACTTTTAATAGGAATGACGCCGTTCAGTCATGCAGTATTGAAGACTCTCAATAGACATTCCAGCTTCATTCGTATACGTGCATTTATGGCGCTATTTTTAGAACACCCCCTCCTTTCACAAGCCGGTAAAACTGATCTCAGAATTAGCGGACGTGCAAAACCCCTTTAAGAATCTGTGGGAAAACTCATTTTCTGTCCGCGTTTGAAGGCTCATCAGTTTATCTGCAGCTTTAGCCCCCCGAAGCTCACTCCGGGAGGGCCAGGACGCTTTCCTCAGCCTGTGCACAAATACGCTGTGTTTACACACATTCACGCATGGATCGCCTGGAAAATATAGGTCTCCCGGGTTCCCCGGGCGAATACACGGCAGTCCCCTTCTTACGAGAGCGACAAAATAGGCAGAGGAGGTAGAGAAAAGCAGAAAGACGGGCAGACTGGGGCTTTATAGCGCAGGATGAATCACGCGCAGGAAAGAAACGTGACTGCAAAGCTGGAGGCCCCGTGGAAGAGGAGGAGGAGGAGACGAGTGGAGCGGCATGAAAGGAGAGATGAAATTAGTTCCATTAGACCGGGCTGATTGTCCCCTTTTCTGGCGCGGCCGGCAGCCAGGTTCCGGAACCTTCTGGGAAAGGCAAAGACGGGTTTGCTGACACGGAGCATTGAATACCCCTGTCGCCATTGTTCAAGGTGTCACTGGTGACAGTGACGTAGCCCTTATAATGACGCCGAAGCCATCACATCCTCTCTAATCCTTCCCCGAGATTTAATTTCTATTATTTCAGGAAAAAGGTGCTTCGCCACGACGGTTGGTTAATCTTCACGAATTAAAAACGTTCGAATGAATTGGCGAGATAAAAAGCTCCAACCATCTTCACGTGGTCCAGAGTGTGCGTCTCCTGCAATCCCGTGCTCGTGAAAGAGGGATCTGCTTCACGAGCCCCCGGAAAATTCTGCACGCGGCCAGGTAATGAGATGACAGCCAGGAGCAGCAGATGAAGGGAGAATACAGAGGAAACACATAACGCTTGTTTTCCTGAAGAAATTCCCAGCCACATGCAGGTGACGTCTCCAGCAGATCCTTGCAGCCCACGGACGACCTGAACGCCGGCGCCGATTCGTGTCACGTAGCCCTTATAGAACCAATGTCAGTGCTCATAAATAACAAACGTCATCTGCGTTTTATTCGATTGCAGCCGGAGAACAATGCTTGGGATTCTCAAACCTGGAATGACTTTGAGAGCAAGAATTGACCAACTGGTTCAAAAAGCTCTGCCCACAAAAGGTCCATGACCAGAGGCGCTCTGCACAATCGATTGTTACTGGTGACCTTCGTCCGTGAAAAGGGAAGGAGACGTCAGAGGGATGGAACGTGTCCTGGGCGCCAGGATGCACGAGTCTGCCCCTCTGTCCCCAACCGTTAAATCAATTCCCGAACCGTAATCCTGTAAAACACACCATGCCAGCGAGGCCCGACCTCCCCAATAAGCCAACCCACCCCTGAGCAGCCTGAGGCCATTTACTCATTACCGCAGGCATCCTTGTTTATCATGGGGTCATTAAAGGGAAATAAGAAAGCAGCGTGTCACCGCCAGTCCACTGTAAACGACTTCCTGAAAAGATGATTAGGGTAACCTTCAGACAAGCTGCTAGCAGGGACAGAAACACTCACTGTCTGCTACTTTTTAGGGCTATATCAGGTACGAAGACTGGATTGGATTTCTGACTAAATCTTTGGACAGCTTTAAAAAAAAAAAACTAGCCTGACGGTTTTATCTATCGCTCCAATTTTCCTGCCACATTTGTGAGAACAGCTGTAAGGATCCAGCTCCCTCAGTCATCACAGTGTTGGTTTGTTTTATGGGACACAAATGCTTAAAATGACCCAAAATTAAACTTAAATCAGGGTCTCTCCCTCTCAGCAGCCTCACAGTGACAAGTCCAACACTCCAACATCTCATCTTTACCATAATCCTGAGGTCCACATCAAAGCCGCAGGGTAACAGACAGCAAGTAAAGTCTATGTGTGCCCCAGGGCCTGGTTAGCACTAGTTTAGATTTAGACTCAAGTTCAATTCTAGTATTAAGAAGGGGCAGGCTCCGGGGGGGTGGTTTCAGGATATTTTTAAGAAGGGGAGCATAAGAGGAATCATAATTTATACAGGGGGACCAACCTTTATTATTAGCCAATGATACGTCTCGAATCGGTGAGTAACAGAGGAGCAGACCAATCAGCTTTCAGCTGCGGGCCAGTAACCTTATAGTCTTTGTCCCTGTATACATCCCTGGCTCACTAAAACCTAGCTGGCCATGCGCACATTCAGCACAGCGATGACACCAAATCGGGCCACCTCGGTACCGTTGCTTCCTGCCAGCCCACACCACCATCCAGCCCCGTCGAGCAAGGAGTCACACGTCGGAGGACCGTCCCTAACGACATCTCCCCCGACGCAGCATCCAGTAACAGGCAGTGATCGATATCGGGGTCTAAAACAATTCAGTAACATCACGCCGATCTAAAGGATTTCCTCCCGGGATCGTCGGCATGCTGCTGCTAGCCCCGTTCACCGGGCTGCTGCTAACGGAGACCCAACGGCCTCATATAATGATGCCGATGACAGCCTAGGCAAGTAAGAACCGGCTCAGCCAAGGATCTGCACCGAAAGATCCATCCGGCCAATAAGAATCAAACTTAAACAATGGGAAGCGCATGCAGGCATTTGCCGGTTTACAGGAAGCTAAGGGGAGAGCAAAGCGTCATGCCTGAGACGAAGAGGACATCAGATAGGGGCCCAATTACAGGAATCAATCTGCCACCCAAAGCTGCAGGTCCAGGATAACCTGATTCCCCCAGTAAAAATATCTGTTAATGGAGGGAGCTGCACTGTGTACATAATAATAATTTAATTTCCATTTAATGAAGATTTATAAAAATAAGTCACCACTCAACTGTCGAGGGAGTTTTTCCAATTGCACCTCATACAAATATCTGGTTTTGCTTACTTGTATATACTCTGTGTTCGTGGTTTGTTATTGCTCTATGGCAGGGCTATACAAATCATGGACCTCAAGGTGATTTTCCAGCCTTCCTTTACCTGTGACCCAGGTGTGAAGCCTCTGTGCCCAATTAGGATCAGTAATTATTAAGCTAACTACCTAAGAGAACTGAAAACATGGCCTGGATCTGGAATCGAGGGCCAGATTTGAAGAGCCCTGCTCTATGTTAATACTCTTATGTTATTTTTGTAATTGACATCGAAATAAATTTATTTTACTCAGACTGTTCATGTAATAAAGTGCATAACAATTTTGATTCTGAAAAGCGAAAGGGAGAAGATGGCATCAGGGTTGACATCATAGTAGTTGACATGTACAGGAACAAAGGGTATAGAGGGTTAGGGTTAGGGACAAAAGGTATAGGTTAGGGTTAGATACAAAGGGTATAGGTTAGTCCCCCATCTGCCCCATATGGAGCTTCTTACACCAACACGGGGTCTACGTTTCCTGTGTCAACCTACACGACAATGAAAGGTGATCACACTCATCAGCAAGGTTCTTCGCTGTGACCAGCTGAGCAAACGCCCGCATTCCTCTCTTGGAGGGTCAGTTCAGCCCCATCAAAGCCCGGCATGTGATGCATGCTTTACTCCGCTAATATTAAACTTTAACATCTCCCTGGCAGGGCAGACTGCAGACTCCAGGTAAAACATACCTTCAGGCAGACTTAGTCTCCTCAGGCCATCCCAGATGACCTTAACTGCTCAATTTATGATCTAAGGCAACCTTATGTCTGAGCTCCGACTACGCTGCAGATGCAAGACGTTCCCATAAACATATTTAGAAAGTAAACCTGCATGGGGTTCCGTTTCCACCTGCTATTCTGGGATGCTCATTAGTCTGCCTGTTGCGCACGGTACTTCTGGAACGTACGTGTACATTACGGTTTTGCACAGATCCATCATAGCTGTCCTTCCTACTGCTCTGCTACCCTGGCTTGGCCAGGACTGATTTTAGCACCTTTCAACATGCAATCAGCTTGAAGGGGAAGTGTTGGCACGATGGGTGATGATGATAATCATCCCTGGTCCAGTGGACGTTGGCCTTGGGATTTCCAGCACCTCTGGCCCAAAGGCACTCTCTCGCACGACAGCGGAGATGGAGATGGGTCGGGCCGACTCGCCTGACAGCCGACGTCTGAGTCAACGGCTCCAATTACTCTCGTCACACGGGTGACTCGTGACCCGTAAATGGGGGGGGGGGGGGGTTCTTGTCAATCAGGTATTGTAAAGGAGGTGTGTGGGCAGGTGTGACAGAGCAGCATAAAGGCGACCCACAATCTGGAGGCTGCTGGCCGCCAGGTTCGGCACTTACATTCCAGTCGACAGTGATGTCCGCTTCTGCATCAGGATAGTCCACATTCACTTATAACCAGTTATTCTCCAGCAGACAGGCACTTAATGACACTTTCCATTTGGACTCAGCTACACTGTGAGAGATGGTCAACACTGAAGACACACCTAAAAAATCTTGGACTGTGTTCCTCCAGAATAACCTGGGATCCTTCGGTCTTGCCGAAGGTACATTAGCATCAAGACTGCCAGCAACCTGTTTTGGAACAGTTTCTACCCTATTGCAGTCCGATAACACAATACCAAGCGACAATACTGCAACTTCAAAAATGCACAGTTCACTTTACTGGACAGAGCAACACTTTGCACACAGTACTTTACTCTGCCGTACTCTGTTTCAGGCATTTATCTTATATTTATATTTGAATAATAATATATTCATATATTTCTTAACAGTACCTCAACAGTTCCTTGTCTACTTTGATATTTCATGGTGCCTTTGTCTTGTTTTATGCTGTCTAATTCTGTCGGATGTTATATGTTACTGAATGCGTTGTGCAAATCAGAATTACTATGTACTCATGTGAAAAGAGAAATCTAGAACCTGGAATATGAACTGGATGAGCGGTTATGCATCTGTGGTTCTGATTGGCTGGGTGGACAGCCAATGGACACTGAAAAACAGCTGCTATTCTATTATCCAGTTTCAGTCTTTTGATGAGGTAACAGTCTTTCCTTTCCTGTAGAATTGTGCATTACTGCAATGCTCCGCAGACATACATAAATAACATTAATAAAAAAAACAGGAGATGCTGGCACTGATTCTCTCCTGTTGTTTCTGACATTCCTGACAGCCTTGTTTGTTTTCTATTATGTAAATATGAGATTAAATAGGTCCCAATTCAAGCGACTCTCTATTGCACCACGCAGCACAAAGTGAACAAGATCATTTGGAATAATGAGCCGGCGGGGTGCCGATTTGCTGGCTCGATGCAAGGATTCCACCTCGCCACCCCAGGTATGCTGATAAATAATAAAACAGGAAGTGAGTGAGACCCCATTCCACTGACAGGGCCCCGCAAAGCAGCGTCTGTCGCCAAGGCGACAGCGGAACAAATTAGATGCCTTTTTGACATTTGATTCATGCTGTATCCACGCCGAGGTCCCCTGTGAAACGCAGCCAGGCCAGAGAGAGACATGCCGCTATGCAAATCGCTTTGGTGGCGAGGCTAACCACTTCCTATTAAAACCTTAAAGCTAAACAGTCAAACAAAATTCATATTACAAAAATATTACAGATCCAGCACGCCCAATGCTTGGATCGCTAATATATATTATTACCAATTAAAGATTGAGGCTCTGTTTTAGCTGACGCATCCTCTTAGCCTGCCTTTTCTGTGCTCCAAAATGGCCTGTCGATGATGATGATGACGATGATGACGATGATGATGACGATGATGAGGAATCCAGTAGCTAAGCCTTCTGCCTTCCGGGGCTTTCTGTGCCTGCGTCACATGTAATTACTTCACGGTTACGGGCACCATTTAAATTCTCGGCATAGAGCGTCGCTCCTATAATCCATCGCTGTCAGCAAATCGAGGGCTGGCTGTTCTGATCACAATCTGCCCGGCGCTCCTGCGCCTCCCCGCTCGCCGCCCCGCTCACATCCGTCATTTCCCCGGGAGCCGGCGTCCTCGGCCCAGCGACGATGCCATTCCAGGATTCTGCTCAACCGCCCCGGCACATTGTTTTCGCTGTATTATCAGCAATAAAATTCCCAATTAAGAAAACAAAAAAAAAAAGCAGATCTTGTGGCACGCCAGGGAGCCTGTGTTTATCTAGCACGAATCACAGGCTTGTCGCATTTTTAGTTCAGCTGCTCCCGAGGTCTGTGGAGCGTTTCGTTTGATAACGTCATGTAATGGCTCCCGCGGTGCCAAGGGCAAGAAGCGGAATTGATGCCACCATCGGGCGCCGCAGCACGCTGGCTGACCTTGCACTCTGACCCCCAAGCTTGCTCTCACCTGTATCTGTGATGTGTGAAAACACTACTGATCCTACAGGGATCAATAAAGTATCAATATTCTATATTGTAATATTCGATTCCATTTATCTGAGCTCTCCATCACGTGTAAATGCTGCCATGGGGTAAGCAGATGGTCTCATTTAAGGTTTAATCAGTTAACGGGGCCGAGGTGATGCAGCCTCTGTATTGTTGATGCGAAGGTCCGCTGTATGCTGATGTAGGCCTCAGGGTAAATGGACACACGCCTGTGACAGCAAGACTAACTAGGCGGTCATTACCCCGAGGCTGCATTCAGAAGCAGGTTCTGCTCACGCCCGCCCTGGAGTAACACTCCGAACATCCGTATAAACCCCGCCCCCTCCATTCCACCTGCCTCCACAGGGCCAGGCCCGGCCAGGCCCAACGCTCGCGTTTGTCACTGTAATGAACGGCTTTACAAGCTCGCCACTTCATCTTATTTAGTCCAAACTGCTATTTTTTGCCAAGATTCTGTTTTCGTCTCCTAGGATACAAAAGCACACGTTTATCGGTGGTGACACCGACTCTCAGGACACATTTAACAGCCTGGGGTGGCCTTCACACACACACACAGGTGCTCACTCTTCTTACTGTACGGCCACATGTTAAGATCAGTCATGGCATCCTGCATGTCCCGTGCCCCTGACCTTTTCCATTTGTGATGCCTCTGATACTGAACTTTCTCCTTGAACATCCCTGCAAACTTCAGTGGAGGCATCACCTTAGCCCAGGGGTGGCCAATCTTTTGCTGCAACTCCCTAATTAGATTACTAATTAGGGGACTGATTGGCTGAAGACTCCTCACACCTGGGTCTGAACAGCTGACCTAAAGGTTACCCCAAAAACCTGCATGCATACTGGCCCTTTGCAAATAAGAAGATTGACCTGCGACGTTTCAACGCAAGTGTGCAAAGGTGTGTCACAAATGTTTGAATAGCCTAAACTACAGTGAAGGACAACCTCAAACACAACTAACATAAATGATAACAAAGTTGTAGTGTGTCTCTTGTTTACCTATCCAGACATCATGTGTGTCCCATTGCTTTCAAGAAATCCCCGCGCACTTGGCCTCTTCACATATACTGGGTGCACTTTGCGTCATACTTCAAAATACATCACCAGAGTGTGTAGTATCTCAGCGTGCTTGGCCTTAACTGTGCTGAATGCAACGCAGCCAGTGTTCTTCGATTGCTTGATTGTTTTGTTCAGGTTTGCTGGGCACGAGCAAAAATGTGGACTGTCTGGGGGGGTCCCCAAGGACCGGGTTGAAAAACACTGCCTGCGACTTACCTACACGACACATATGATATCCCCACTGAAACGGAAGCTACAGTTCACTTTGGATACAGGTCTCAGCTAAAGAACTAAAATAAAAATAATTAAATGCAAAATAAGCTATAATTTAGCAGGGTCTGTGAAATGAAGAGCAAACATCCAACGTCTGAATTTAAAAGGTTATGCCTGTTTCACTCTGTGGCATGTTTTGTTAGTCTTCGACCACGCATTTTGTGAGAGAAGAGGGGTCTGCATTTTTCCACAGCCTTACATAATGAGTCAGAATGATGCTTTGAGTAGGAACAGTACAATGTCCCAATTACATTTTAATTATCTAGTCCATTGGTTCTGGGTTTGGCTGTTGAAAGCTGGCTGGCCAAGTGTAAGCCAGAAACAAACAAGACCGGCAGAAAGAAAACAAAATAACACCGATTCTTTCAGGTGTAATGCACCTCTTCCACAAGCGTAGGAGTTTGAGTACAAAGTAAGATTTTATGCACAGTATGAGAGTGTGTGTTTATCTCTCATAAAGACAGATCTCTGCATCCCAAATGCAATAAACATCAACACACAGATAACCTAACTCAGTGTTTCTGATCCCAGTCCTTAGAGACCCCCAGACAGTCCGAATTTTTGCTCCCTCCTAATGCCCTGCAAACCTGAACCAAGAATTCTGTGTTCTTGATTGCTTGATTGTTTGTTTCAGGTGTGTTGTGAGCTGGGAGGGAGCAAAAATGTGGACTGTCTGGGTGTCCCTGAGGATTGGATCGAAATACACTGCCTTAGACTTTCCTATATGACACGGATGACATTTGCACTCAGAGAAGCCACAATTCGATACAGGTCTCAGTTAAAGAATAAAAATAAAAGCAATTACTTAGAAACACTGCCTAAATGTAATATACATCACGAAGATATCCTAACCCTTTAAGACAGAATTCTCCGTGCAAAATGTAATGAAAATAAACACAGATATACCATCCTATTGCATCTGGGTTCATCAAAACTAGAAAATTGTGCTCAGGTTTGACGCATTTAAATGTGTGCCCATTTTCCTCACAGCGTTACTTTACGAATGCTCAGCTATCACTGAAGACTTTCTCCAAGGAACCTCACCCCATTAGATCCCTTCTAAAGGTCTCACGGAAAAACGGGAAACCTCATCACGGCTGCAAGTCCACCAGGATTCCTCCCTTTACCTGAAGGGCCACGATGACTTCAATTCACTCTCTAAAAGCCACACATCACCTATCAGTGTGAAGCATTATGCAACGCAGTGTCCTCTACAGTTCCCATTATACCGCGCCATCAATTACGAAAAACTGATCTCCGCTAAATTTACGACGCTTAATCAAGTGAATGCGATGGAAACTGTCCAGGGCCCGGGACCTCAGGCACCTCATGCTTTTGGGGAGCCTGAATTCCAGAATAAATAAAATGTTCCTGTGACATTGAAACTTTTGTAGCGCACTGCTAATGCTAATCCGTTAATGCTAATCTCACCCACCTGTGATCCTGTGGCGGCTGCTCCGCAAAAGCAGACCTGCCCTGAAGACAGGTGGCCGCAGTCCTCACACATTCCGGAAGGTTCTGCACCAGCCATCCCGTAACGTCCATCCATCATATTTCGATTCCAAAAGCAGTTCACCATGCACGGGGGAAGAAGGTTTTAATAAGGAGGGGGTAACCCTAAACCTGATCATGCCAACTATGCCAACGCGTGAATGTATATTTGCGATCGTTTCCAAACACGCGACCAGTGGGTGACGTAGACCTCAGCTAGGCGGCGCACATCTGACAGTGATCCACGTGAAGTGGAAACAATTTTCGGATGACCTGATTCACCGGCTGCGGGCCGTGATTAAATCCGGGGGGAGGGGCATTAATATCAGGGGCCATGGGTCGGGGGCTTGGTGTGTCCTGTGGACGGATCTATTCTTGAGCAGAGCACGGACACCTGCGTCCCCGCTCGGCCGTGACGCGCAGGAGCGAGACAGAGGCCACGTTACTTCACGTCTGACTCACCACGCCTCGCTGGCAGCGCGATGGGGTATTTGGAGGCGGTCACGCCTGCGCCATCACAAGACCCATAGGGGCAGGCCCGAAATAAACCTCACGTTCTCCTAAACAGAGGAGGAGGCTCATCAGGACTCTCGCCACCGTCTCTCCCTTTCACTGCTGGCTGATGCACACTGGAGGGAGTTGGCGGAGAGTTCCAGAAAGCCCCGCCACAGGCCCAGAGTGTGCGTGCTGGCGTCTGGCCCCCGTCTCTTCTGACGTGGGCATGGGGATGTATTTTTGGAGACGGGACAGCATTACGCCGGTTTCTGCTGAACACTCCGGGATAATTATAGCCGGATAGGCGAGATTCCACCCTACTCAGCACGGCATCGGAAAGTAGCTATGTCAGAGCCGTCTTCGAGCCGGGCTGGCTTATGAGGCAACAGTCACAAAAATAAAACTTTAAAAAAAAAAAAAAATCAGAAATGTCATTTAAAAGTCATTGCTCCATAAATGTGACGACGGGATTGTCTGCTAAGATAAAATGGTATCAGCTGTCCTTTTGGGCCTGGATAAATAATATACAGATTTTTGGCAAAGACACAAGGCTATTTTCAGCGGCGTCCAGCTGACAGGAGACTTAAAAATGGCAGAGCCCTCAGCTGCGGCGTCCCGTGACTGACACACATCCAATTAATTGCGGCCCACAGAAAAACTGCCAGAACCAGCAATTAAACGGTTCAAAAACATCTCGAGGACAGCAGAAAGGTTTTCAATGGTGTTAAATAAGGACACTTGAGTATGATGTAATAATACAACAATCCAACGGTGCAATGATGACAGTCCTGAGAAAACCCCGACACTGGTGATGGTAAACATCACTGGGGTTATAGGGGCAGCATGCAGTATCAGTCTTCCCAGAATGCTTAGCGGTAAAAGCATCAAGGCATTGGGTGTAGTGTAAATATGTGTCACTTTTATGCTGTTAGCATTATGCTACAAATAATGCAAGGTTATATCCATATGAACGCACGCAAGGATAAATATTTAACCAAAATAGAATGTGAGCCAGGATTAACTGGAGCTCATTCTCATTTCCACGTTCCAAGGTTCTGAGCAGGGGCGGGGCTACTGGAGCACTGAAAGCTGATTGCCCCTTCCCCTGTCACTCTCTGATTCAAAACATATCATTGGCTAATATGAATATGAAATTTGACCCCTTTAAAACAACACCTTAAAAATCCTACAATCGCCTGATTCTGAGGAGATCTTCGGCCGCACGAAAGGGCTTTACCAGATAGCCACTCTCCAGATTGACCTGCTCTGTCCAGTCCAGCTCATCCAGGGTTCCTTTATAGGTCCTCACGTCATGTCATTTGAGCGTGGATAGAAAATCGAAGAGATTGACAGACCCAGAGGGGGTGTACCTCCTCAAAGCCTTTCTTTTAAACCCTTTTACCGAGATATCGATCCTCATCGATATTGGAAAGAACTCAGCAATGCAGGTGGTAACATCGTATTGTTACTATCACCTATATGAGGCCACAAATGCACGTTATTCTCTGAGAAAAACCCTCGAAGGGAGAGTCGCATCATGCAGCATCACACTGTGAAATCGGATTACTCCTCACCCATGATGTGCTGAGGTTCTTACACACACGGGGCGTCCATTGCGTGCCTTTTGCTTCCGCCACCGTCTCACTTCGGGCTAAGTAGAAATCGATGTCTCTCCCGTCCTGAATATTATGAGAGCTATGGCTCACAAGGATGCCAGAAGATCACCCTTGGAGTCCTCATCCCTAAGGAGCACAAGGCCGGTCTCATCCCAAAGACGCACCATCTACGTTTGTTGGGTCCCTCCATGTCGTCACCACTTGACCAGAGAAGGAAAACAAAAAATATATATATAAAAACAGAACAACAGAGCTCAGTATAACCATAAAGCAGATTTCCCATGATGCTCTTCCAGCTGAGAGGATTTCACCCCCCCCCCCCCGGCTCACCACAAGGTCCACAGCGCACTCGCTCGCTACAAGCGCTTCCCACATTACTGGTGCCAAACGGTGACTCACTGGCGATCCTCCTCCTCGCTCTATTTACTGTTTTCTCTCTTGATGTGTACGTTCACAAGCGTCCCCGGTGTCAAAACGCGCAGCCCCACAGGTGAACGTCATGTCTGCTGATGACCAGTGGGAATGGAATTAGGGTTCATTCGTAGATAAGACCCAATTTCACTATGCCAGCATTATAAAGATACAGCTCTAAACCCCAGCAAATGGCTGACTAGCTAGTGGTGACAGTCTAAAAGTAAATGGCCGGCATGCTTTGAGGGGGGGGGGTGGCATGACATCTGGGGTTTCTCAGAAGCAGAGAGTCGCCGTTCAATCTGGACATGGCTTCGGCGACAGAATTCAGAAACAGCCCCCAACCACCCACCCACCCACAGGGACTCCAAACATGTGCTGGCTGATTAACTGCGAACGATGCCAGGAGCCAAGGAGAAGGACCAAGGAGGCCAGGAGACTGAGGAGAGTCCCACCCAGGCAGCTTGTAAGAACGCCCCCCCCCCCCCCGCCCCCCCCCCCCCCGAAGGGGCGGGGCAAAAGGCCACGGGGGCGGGGGGGTTAAAGGAGGCGGCCAGGCGGTGGGGG
>JAODLD010000056.1:2183500-2203880 GCA_026781065.1 Mormyrops boulengeri | reverse complement strand
TCCCAAGACGGTGGAACTGCACATGCGCAGAAAGGCTCGATAGCACGTCTCGATAGGTAGCTCAACTCGTCAGAACAACGGCAAGGAATGTGCAAGATCACTTGCACGTGGACGGGTATAAAGAGAAGTGGATCATGGGGGTAACGTCATGATTGATAACAGCGTGGCCAGAAGGGGGCACTTTTCCACTGGGCCAAATAAAGAATCTGTATGACAGTGTAGTGAAGGGGATTTGAACTTCTAAGCGTCCCGGACTTTAATTGAGATGCTGCTCCAATGTCCTCAGCCACCACTGTCATTAAAGTTATCACTTATTAAAAGAGTAGGAGTGTTTAACCACTGTGCCTTGACTAAATTCCCACTTGGGCCACTGGAGGGAAAACACTAGGCCATCTAATCAGCATCCAGTCTAATGAACTGGATTAATGTTTCTTTAGTACATCACCCAGAAAGCTCATGTGGCTGCTAAATATCCATCCATCCATCTCTACATAGTGTGTTCTGTGGTGGATCACATTTGGTAAACTACAGTGATACTGTATAAATGCTGATTATTATTATCAAATAACACTAATAATAGCAGTCCAGGGATGGACATATTCTTAACTCATTTTACTCCATTAAATTTATTGCAACTAATTGAGAACATCAAAATGCATTATCGAAACTCACATTTCCATTACGGCCGCGGAATGACAAAATAAAATTAAACACTTGTTACACCCAATGAATTTTAAAGCGAGGGCTGTTTTTCCCAGGGACGGAACAGGTAACAGAATAATTACAGTGTCGCAGATACGATGTTTTAACTACAAGTCATTTTTTTTGTTGTTTTTATGGATGGTGGATTTTTATTCGGCACCAACTCAAAAATATCGCAATAACTTTGAGGAAATTATGTCCTATTGTAAAGCGGATGTGATTAGACGTGCTCGCTGTCTGTGACTCGCCTGCTCTGGGAGTGGGATCCAATTCACAAGGTCTTAGGAAACTGGGGGGCTGATACGACATGTTCCAGCATCATAACTAAACCATTTCCCACCTCAACAGCTCCTCACACAGAGAGCTGCTTTCCCTGAAGCATAGAGGATATCTTCCTCTAAAAAAACGCACTGCATGATGGCTAGTGTCACATCTAGGGACAATTTCACGCAAACAATGGGGGATAAGGTGAAAGTTCACCCACCATTATGAAGTTAACTCTAAGCAAGGGTGATTCTAGGATGTTTTTTTAAATGTGAGGGGCATAAAGGGGGCATTATTCATACACAACTCTATCATTAGCCAATAATGTGTCATGTGTATCAGTGAATGACAGGGGAAAGGGCACTCTAAGGCCCAATCGGCTATTCAGCTAGAACCAGTGCCCCTGTGGCCCCTCCCTTGTACATACCCCCAACTATGAGCTTGTGAGAGTTTTACTGTAGGCAGAACGAGAAATGATTGGTTCAGAGAGATAACCTATCACATTGTAGAGGAGGTGGGTCCAAGCAACTAGAGGAGGTGGGACCAAGCCATCTGATTGGATGGTCCCTCCTCCTCTAGTTGCGTGGACCCACTTCCTCTACAATCTGATTGATTATCTCTCTGAACCAATCAATTTTCTTTCTGCCCTCAGAACATTTTTGTGTAAGTAAACCTCCCATGAGCTAACTATGAGGGGGGAAAAAAAACAGACTTTTGAGTTTTCATGACCAACACGGCTTTTGAATATTCTCGCAGTCATTTGCATTAATGGCCATTTACACACATCATGCACAACCAATTAGGGTACGTAGCCCAAGCCCTTGAAACTGCTGCTTTTGAAGTGCGCCGACACTGACAGGCATGGGCTGGGCTGGGCCTCATGCTGCCAGGATGAGGACGTCTTCGCTCAGTCAGCACCGCAGCTCCCTCCTTAACAATCCGCCTGTGGTTCCGCTCCCCTGACTGTCAAACCACAAAGGCAACAACAAGCTGACCTTTCCTAATTGTGTCTTGAACTGAAGAGCTACAAAGTTCAGCGCTAACAACGATCTCGAACCCCGCCACAAGACGATAAACCACCATGGGCCTTTCTTAATCATGAAGCCTGCCGGCCGTATTATGCATCACAAACGGCCGTAATAAGTGACTGTCACAGATTTACATACATTAGCCCAGAAACGAGGGAATCCAAGGATGCAGCTGTGTGAAAACTGCCGGCTATTCTGGGCTGTCCTCTGCCATTCACTTCAGAAGCACACACACACACACACAGACGCACCTACACACATATACTCAAACACAGACACACACCTGCACATGCATGGACAGACACACAGAGATGGACACAGACATGCACAAACACATACTTACTGATGTACAGATCCACACACAAAGACAGATGCAGACAGACACACACAGAAACACACACTCACAAAGACACAAACAGATGGACACAAATGTACAGACACATACTTATGGACACACACGGACACTCACAGACACACACATGCAAACAGACAGACACTCACAGACACACACGGACATTCACAGACCAACACACGGACACTCCACAGACACACACACAGGGACACGCACACGCGGACACAAACTGCTCATCTGCAGGACGCCGTTGAGGGAGCAGTCAACGCAGTGGAGTCAGCTCTGCTCCGCTCGCCTCCTCTCTCAGGAGGCTCCCCAGCTCCAGAAGGACCTCCCAGCTCAATTAGCTCCCTGCACCCAGACATTCTGCTGATGGAGGAGAAAGGAGGACACCCAGACAGCATCTTCCTGCCTCCCCACCCCCGCTCCATGTCTCTCCATGGCCACTCCCCGCCCAATCCGGCCAGTTATCTCTGCAGATAGGCCACCTAAAACATGACTAATTACACAAGCTAGGGGGCGCTCTGGGGAACCCAAGGAGAAGCTAAAGTAAAGAGAAAGAGCATACAGTCATACACACAAGCTAAAGACAGACCATGCTGCCCATGCTGTACTTCCCAACCGCAAGGGTGGGGCGCCTACCTCTGACCCACGAGGGCGGATGTCACGCTGTGCGGGCAAAAGTTTATAAACACCTGTGCAAAGCATCAGAAATGGGGGCCATGATCTGCTTTGGCACAGAATACGAACAGCGGAGTCATTAAACCAGTACCCCCCCCCCCCCCAACCCTCTCGCCTCACTCCCAGTACAGAAGGGCAGTAACTCCTCATGTGCGCTCCTGCCAAATATTTAAATCACCTGGCCTAGGAGTCGGGCCACAAACTCCACACGCGTTCCCGAAGACAAAGAGTTCCACCGGACCGTCTATATTCTCAACCTTGATGAATGATTATCGCTTGAATCATTTAGAGCTTTTACACGGAGCGACTCAATCAAATCTAACTACAGTATTTTGTTCTGAACACCTGCATCATTTCCTGACTTTAATTACCTTAGTGGCCTTACAGGAACCGCCGGTTCAATTTTCAGTGATAAACAGGCATCTCCACTCCTCCAGAAATAGGCCGTGTTATCAGTAATACATCATACATAAGTCTATGTGAGCCCGGTGGGATTCGCCTGCTCCATGATCAGAACCCAAGGGCCTCGCTATACATTTGCTCGCAGATGATACGTTATCATAAAAACAAGCTTAACAAGTTGTAAAATCCTTATTTTTCTTTACAAAATAAACGCCCCCCACAAGATTCTTTTACGCTCAAGTATGATGGCAAGCCCAACAGTCCGGGCTAGCTGAGGTTGACAACACTTTAAGTTTCTTTTTTAAAAATCATTTGTTTACGTTTCATGGAACCAAAAACCAACTTCGCAAACCCAGAAGAAACCAAAGTTAATGCATTGGGTAATAACATCAATATCCAATTGTAGTTTTTCTATTCAGAAGTTAATTGATTGCGGTGCAGTTTTCCTTTTTCCAGAGCAATCCATCTTTCTGAATCCGCTGTTATGCTACATTACGCTTTCAGTGAGGTGCTAAGCATGGATTATTACCATTTTCTGCTCCGGAGATAGTTTTGGTTCCATTGATCATCATGTAGTAGCTCAGAATAGTATGCGCACCACGCTTTAAAAGAATCTGTCTCAACCTGCTCTCTGCAGAGACGCTCACCATAATTTAAGCTCCTCCAACAAGCTACGTGTCATTTCCTGTCTGCAAAGCAACCACAAATTTGCTAATGTCATTTATAACACACGAGAGGGAGGATCGCTGCTGAGCTATGGTTATTTTCCCCCTTATTTACTGAAGCTGTGTACCTACAAGCGAGTCAGAGAGCGCTCTCATTTGTTTTGTCGCACTACACCATAAAATAAAGCACACTCTTACCAAGTCTGATTAGATCATTTATCATCCACAAAACACCAATTTGCTAGAAAGAGACAATATGATTACGTTCAAGCCATCGCATAATATTAGCCTTTATATTCCGGTACTTAAATGAAGCTGAAATCACTTTATACATTTTCCTCTTAATAAAAAAGTCACTCAAGGTATTATAATAAATGTTGTAAAACGTTCACATTGAGAAAATGTGATGTTGAACCCTGCTAACACAAACAGATTGAAGTCAGAGTATAAACTAAGGAGTGGATGAAACAGCAGTAATGGCAGATTAAAATCTGCGACCACAGCCCCCCCGGAGCAGCAACGTGGGCCGTCTGACTTTGAGGGAAAAGTGCAAGGCTGCGGATGGGTGTGAAATTTCAGAATGCTGCGACGGCGAGCAACGCATAATGGATCAGCACCGCGGACAGCGCCCTTACCGACTTTGGCCGGCTCTGGGCCAAGGGGCATTTCAAACACACGTTCATCGTTTCAGCCACTGCTCGTTCACCGTCCTTCTCTGAAGCAGTGAGCTCTTCTGATACTTACCGGGATAAACACTGTACTTGTCCATCCACTCCCAGTGAAGCAGCGTGGCTCTCAGAGTCATCTTGTAACCGCTACTCCCTTCCCCTCAGCAGAAGGATGGCAATTTTGTTTCACCCACAACTCACATTCAGGAGTTTTACTCTCAAACCAAATGAAGGCTTTTTCAGTCGTTGTGTTGACCGTTCGGCCTAATTAAGCCATCAGCTACATTAATGTGTGACATGAAATGTTCTGCTTGTTGCAATTACGTCATTTCACTGAGATCATTGGTGCAGATTCCTCATCACATTCCTGACAGGTAAATCACTTCGCTTCATTTTTGGTTTACCGCCACAGCTTTCGTGTCAAACTTACTTAACTTCAAGACTCTTTTCAGAGCGCATTCCCATGTATATGTTTTAATCTCTTGCTGTGCGTTGCGTGCCCATAACTCAGGTTCTCTTGGCGAAAGATTCCCCTTGTTCATGGAAGTTCTCAATTCACAAGCTAACGTGTTACTGCAGATCATACCAGCAGAATGAATTTATTTACTATTTACAATTAAACTGCTTCGGTGAGCAACAAGCTTACAATTATCCATGGTTGTATAAAAAGGCCTTTGGCTTTTCATACTGTTCCATGAGTGCAGTGCAGCAGGTTAACAATCATTCAAGGTTAATTTAATTTTTAATTTAAAAAAAAATTTAACTACGTTGACATTGTTGTCTTAGAGTGTGAGGTATGTGCATGAAAGATGGGCGCTTCAACCTGGGTCAAATGCGTTTTTAAGAAAGCAACGTATTACAGAATCATAATATTGTTATCGTGCAAAAACAGGACGGGTTTCTTTGGAATGAGCTTACGCAATATCGAGCACAAATTATTAAATATGGTTTCAGGCAGAGAGATTTTCAGGCGCTTAAATATGCACCTATCTAATCATTAAATTACAGTCTGCGCGGCACTATAAATAACATCCTAGCCAAGCACTGGATAAACAATGAAAAGCTGAAAGACGAAAGCAGGATGTGCGTTTGTTTACGTGGTGTTCATTAGCATGATTCCGTAGATAATAACATTTTAGGAGGAACTTTCGCAGCACTGTCCTGATGCAGAGCGCGTCTCCCCGCAGTGGTGCGTCTGGGTCTCCACGCGGAATCGGCATCATTTCACATCCGTGATACCCCTGAAAGTTCGTCCGTGTAATGCTTCATTTGTAGCCTTCAGGGTTTGGAGAGCTTCCCAACTACTTACCTAACATCAAAGCTTTCGACAAACGTGGAAAACAAAATAACTTTATTAAAGCCATAATTTACCCTTCTTTATAAATGTAGAAAATACATTATGGTGGGTTATGAGCACTTAATTTCCAAAAGAATTAACTAATTGATGAATTGATCGTGTATGGTAGAAGTGTCTGTCTCAGAAATTAGAAATAAGTTCACCCAAATAATTTTTGTCAAAGGCAGTGTTACCTCATCGTCTCACGTATCAACCAGTGGCTGGGGTGATCCCCCGTTTGGGGACACCGCTTCGGCATTATTAATGACACGGGAATAGTCGACGAGCCCGCATGTCACCGCTTTGTGTCATTTATTTTGACAGCGGTCGAAAAATCGTCCACGGTTTGTGTGAACCGTCTGTTTGACCAGGCGAACATATAGCCGTAATGCGGGGCTTTTGCCTAACCCTTCCCCGTATAAAAAAAAATCACCGGGATCGGCTGACCTTAGTAAAGATATCGCGTTTATCCAAATAAGGGACCACGTCGATCGCCATAACAAAAGTAATACGCATTTAGTTTAATTTAAAAAGTGTCCGTCCTACCTGGTCGTGCGCATTTTCCCCGGTGAAGTTTTGAAGACAGGAGGGAATGAGGGTGTCTTCGGACAGCGCATAGCCCTCCATCGCGTACGGTTCTGGGAGTGATCGGACGTTTTTACCGGTGTCGCCGGGCTCGGAATGTGCGGTCTGATGCGCAGCGTGTTTAACTGGGACCGGCCGCCTGTCACGTGTGCGCCTCCTTCCCCGGACCGGGCGACGCCTTCGGCGGGGCGGCTTGCGTTTCGCTTTGCGTTCGGGACGCGCTCCCCCGCCGTGCAAGCCGGGTTATGGATGCACACTCCGGCAGTCAGGACGATAATTCAATGGTGGCAGCAACAGGTGGCATGGGCGGCTGGAGCGATCGCTGCTACGGGCGTCTGAATCTGCTCGGCGTGGTGGCGCACCGGAGAAGACAGCGACGGGCGTGTGTTTTTGCACCCTTTTAATGGGAGGTTGCTTTCCATACGCTGCGGGTATGCTGTGAAATACGTCAATCCAAAATAAGTGATGAAACTTGGTGGCTCTTTTGACAACCCCGCCCCGATCCTTTACACACCAGCACGCAGAGACTTAAGTCCGTGTTTAATCTGAGACGAAGTGAAGTACCTGAATTCACGCATCACCTAACTTAAATGCTGAACCTTTCCATAGCTATATTCAGACACTCCTACATCACCATCCCGTTTTACAATTTAATGCCCTGCAGCGCTATAAAAGTGTTGCAATTTGGAGGAAAATGGCATAAATAGCACAGGCAGGTAAAAGGATAATTGGTGAAATTAAAGCAGGCGAAAGGAGCGGGATGAGATGCGGAGTTTAACACCGTCACCCTACGCACAGGCGCACCGCCGCCCCTGCGTCTGTCTGGAGACGCTTGGCTTGATTGCACTTCAGCTGCTGCTATCGGAGCCCAAGTAGCGGCAGGTTATCGCCCAAAGGCAAAATTAGAAGCGGATTGACTGACTCCCGGTGTCCTAATTTAATGGAAGTGTAACTGTAGATATGGGTAATCAT
This sequence comes from Mormyrops boulengeri, assembly GCA_026781065.1. Taxonomy (NCBI): domain Eukaryota; kingdom Metazoa; phylum Chordata; class Actinopteri; order Osteoglossiformes; family Mormyridae; genus Mormyrops; species Mormyrops boulengeri. The sequence continues at coordinate 2,196,225 of JAODLD010000056.1, read as the reverse complement.
TTAAGACCGCGGTGTCTCCACCTGGTCCCCGAGAGGTCCCGTCTCGACTTACAAAACAGCCCGAATGATGCTTCTGGGGCGCTTCCCTGCTTAATTAGTGATAATTAAGAAAGGCGCCTGTTTAAAGTGACTGAAATTCCAGGTGAGGAGATTAAGGCTGATGCATCGCGGCTTGGATCGGGGCTTTGGAGGCTCCGCGTCCTTTTTAAGATGGATGCCACGCCAACACCTGCTTGTGCCGAGCGGGGTGCAGCTTTCCTCCCCAGCATGGTCTGCTGCTTCGGGTAACCTTATAGCTCCATTCACACGGTTCGGCCAGCCTCCATTCTGAATGGTCGTTTATGTCTTTTCGGAGGTGTTTATCTGGCCCTTCCTAATGGGGCGCATTTTTAGTCTCTGGCATCGGAATAATGAAGAAGCCTGACCCGATTTTGAACGGGGGGGCATGTTTTTTGTCCTAGCTGGTTTTTGTCTCTCTTTATTCAGATTTTTCCTGGTGTGTATAATGCGTTACTTTTAAACCCCTTTCAATTTCGCTTGAGTGACTTCATAAAGAACAAGGACCCGGTCTAAAACAAAATGACACATCCAACTTCAGAAGATGACGCAATGGAAGAAAGGGGAGTGACAGTGTGCCTTAAGTTCTGGCAAGCTGCTTTTCTTGTAGATGACACCTACGTATATTTAGGTATAACTATTATCAGTTCTACTGCTTATGTTTTTAAACCGATAGTTTTGTTTCTTAAATGCAAAGAAATGTGCATGTTTTACCGCTAAATGTGAAAATAAACACTAAGAAATACCTAGGGTTTTTTTCTCCGCGGTGTTGAAGTGGATTCTTCAGTCCAGTCATGCTCAACTCGGACCCGTTTAAAGCTGTTTTGTAAGGAGCAATTCAGGGAGGCAGCGATAAGAAGAATGTAGCTTCATAAGTCGTACCTGCGAGGAAGACAGCGGCCGCCAAGAGGGATTTTTGTTCCTGTGTGACAGAAAAATAGCAAATAAGAGCTTCATCGGGGGCGTTTCAGTCCCTCGTGCCTGCTGGCCAGGAACTGCGTATCCATCACTCCACAATACCAGTTTCAGGACCGCAAAAAAATTAATATTTTTAAGGTGTGAAGTATCTTGAGGTGGTGAATTTTGAGAAGATACAGAAAAAATGTCCCCGAACTACACTTTCCCCGTGTTAAACAAGCATCTCCTGTTATATGAAACGTTATTGAAAGATTGCAGGTTGAGTCCCATAATAACTGTACTTGTTTGTACTTTAGTCAATTGAATTGACTCAAGTTGACCCAAGAGAATGAATGCAATTGAAAAGGTAAAATGGGTATAGAATTAAGTTTGGCTCTGTAAAGTAAAATTCTAAAGAACAATTCAAATTGCATTAAATAAGAAGACAAGTACCTAGTATTCGGGTTACATGTGTAACTCCCGGGAGTGTAACACATATTTTCATAACATACCAATGCTAATCAACAGACTAATATGCTTTAGGTGTTTTTTTTATACCCCTGCAGTTGAGAACAAGAAATAGTCTAAGCATCATATCAGATCCGGCCCAGGGTGTTCTGGCACCCTATAAGTGAGACTCTCCTGCCATTAATCAAATGGCGCCCTAGGCGAATCTCCTGTGTTGCCTATAGGGCAGACCAGACCTGATACAAATGTACCATTTTGCAGGCTGTGTGAATCCAAAAAATATTTGGACTTAATTTGTAAACTACAGAAGCCACCCTGAGCTTTAGAGCAGCCACAAAACTATTGTCCTTTGAATTAGTAAGTCAATGGATAATTAACAGATTTAATTGCAACTCATATAAAATGTTTACTGCATCGCTAACAGATGGTCAGGTGACTAACGTTTCACAGGAAATTAAATCAACCTTCATTTAAAAAATATGGAATTTCTTTTGGATTTATTTTTATCAAGACTCCACTGGTTCATTGTACATTTTGTATTGAAATTAAAATGCAAAAATCCTTTCCTTTGTGACTCTGCAATAGACTGATTTGATCAGGAACTCTAATCAAGATTAATTCCTTACTACCGAAATAATTCTTACATTTCACACATAAATTTAGGTTTAATCGGAAAAGGCAATCTAACCAAGGGTACACAATGCTTCTCCGTGGGCTGAAGATATTAGGGCGGAAAAAAGTTAATCTTCTCAGCCTGAATCTTACGCAACGCGCATAATATTCAATTTCTAAATCTGACAGCCATATTCCATCTATCAGCTCACAAAGACCAAAGCCAAAGATAGACAAACATGCCCTCATCTTTCAGCGATATGGTTTTGAAACTGCAGGCGGAGAGCTGGCTCTTACTTAAGGTCCCTTTTGAAGTTCTCTCCTCACACGTAGCAATCTGTGATATTTGGCACCTCTCAGGCACACGGCGCCTTAATGTAAAAGCCGCATAAGAACAGAGCGTGTCCGTCTTCCGTGTATAATGGATTACCGTGGTAACGGAGAGGGCCGGCAGCGGCTGGGCCGGCACGTTCCGTTAACATGTCATGTGACGCTTCCAATCCATTTAATCACGAGCCGGCTGTTTTTAAGCAAAGCTCTCAACACCTGTAAGACCATAATAAGGACGTCGGGGGGGATTCAGCGTAGCTATATGAACGCTTCCAGGAATACAGAAGGGAAACAGAATATAGCATTAACGGCCATATTGGACCACTGAACCGGGGGGGCGGCAATTTTCGGAGCATCATAAAAATGCAGTGATGAAATTGCCGACAAATTACAAAAATATAAGCCAATCAAATTTTTAATAAAAGCATGATTTACATAATTTTTCGCAAAGAAAAACATAAGTTTCTCAAAACCAAACAAGTGGACATGACATTATGCATCACCCACAGAAAGGAAGGGGCAGTGACGTTCTGCAGCGTAGACGTCAGGGACTCAACCAAAAACACACCCCAGCAAGGGTCTCATTCAAAGATACCATCACTTTATTGATCCCCGTGGGGAAACTGTCTTTATGCCTCCCTCAACTTGCTCTTTGCAGAGTAAGTTGCCTGCGAAGGGCTGCCACCTGTAGCAGTGGCCAGGGAGCTGGGGTTTAAGGGCCTTGCTCAAGGACCTGCAGACATGCTGAGGCTGGGATTGAACTGGCAACCTTCTGATCACAAGCACACAGACTTAGCCCACTGAGCCACATGCTGCCCCTGAAACTATCCACGACTGCTCCAAAAAGATACCAAACTATGCAAATGGTATTAAAAAGTTGCTAAGGGAAAAAGAGCCAACTAAATGTGAAAGGCCCATTTTGGAGAAAAGGCCAGACATTTGCGACCTGGGTGGCATTATGAGATTTCCATAATCAGTGAAAGGACCCAGATTTGGAACCCGGGTGGGACGAGCAAGGGATAGGAGAGGCCCGGAATCTGTACCCAGGAACGAGGTGCTTAAGTAGTGCGGCCATGACAAAAATGCACAGCTGCATTAACGCACAAAAAAAAAGGAATTATAAAAAAAAAAAGAGAGAGAGAGAGAGGCGATCCACTTGTAAGCATTAGCTAAGCAGTTGAACAAGGTAACACCAACACGGAAAAACAGGTTAGCCATACATCAAAATGAAACGGCTAATCCCCCTGGGCCCCAATACCCAGCAGCTCAGACGACTTTGACAGGCCGTTACATCAGAGACGGCTTCATTTAGCAGAAGAGCAAACTCACGTTTCCGTCTGAGGTATGGAAACACGACACAGCTTGTGGGCATCATTCAATGGGAACCTGGAAGCAGCTCTACGCAACTCAACCTTCAAATTAGGCTTGGGCAGTTAATCGTATTTTAATTTCAATTACAATTTTGGCTTCCAAATGAACTCATGATGAATTATTGTGCCGCATTTATTTTTGCAACGATTCTCTGGTTTTGTCCCATGTTATAAATCCGGGGCACCCCTTTCCACTCCATTTATAGTTCTCCAGCCAAATTATATTTAGAGTTCAAGGAAATGTACTGTTAAAAACAATTTTTTTTTTAGGTTCAATAAATGCACATTTCCAAAGTCAGTGAGTAACCTTGTTAATCGTTATCTCAACGTTGACCAAAGCAACAGAGAAGCCCTACTTCAGGCCTGCACTGTCGAGCTCATAAGCTTATACTGACATGCTACCCATGCCACATGGTCCCCATGTGTACACTCTCCTGTAAGAAACAAGACATCACTTCTATATTTACGTGCAGCTCATATCAAAAAGGACTGCATCCCCACATACTCATTCCCACTTTATAAGATACTTATTTTCCCCAAACACTGGAGTAACAAGGACCAGTCTGGCACTCCGGCAGACGTGTGATTTTCTAAGCAGGATCTCTTCTTGACCCCTTTCTCACATCTTCCTCCCGCTGCCCAGCACAGGAACACCCCCCAGGCCACACCACCGGTCCAAAAGTAGCGATCAAAACCAGTACCAATGCGGAGACTCGACGACTCAAACGTACGGCTGACTGGCAGCCATAGTAATGAGTTAACAGAGAATGTAGGGCCATCTACAGACCTGTGGTGTTCAGTTTTACCAGGTTAATGGCACGATTGCCGCACAGCACGACTGAAAAACAAAAACCATGAGGACCAACTACACCTCAACATGAAGCAAGTTACTCTTCAATTATTGATCTCATCCATCAATAAACTGCATGTCTGGAATTAATACTTTATTGAAATCAAAGCTCCTTTATTGAAGAGGGCTGTCTACATAAGTAGATCGAGTTCACAATGTCTAAGAGGAATGTCAGCATCCACATGAATGACCCTACATAACACGTTATGCAACCAAACTCCAGTGGAAACCCCGAAACATCTGCAGTGCTCTCTTCCAGAATGGTACCTACACCCCGTTATTAAGCGGACAAAAGGAAAGCCAAAAGTTATATAAAAATAATCAAAATCTGAAGGGCAAAGGATCTCCCAAAGAAAAGGGCTGCTATGGACGACGGCCAAGTCCAAGAGTTCTGGGTGAGTTTGCGCCCCCCCCTCCCCGCCCACCCCGCAAAGCCGTCCATCAGTATTGCGTGTACTCCTTGGTCTGCAGTTTGGCGATGATGCGCTCCAGCTGCCTTCGGGCCTCACACTGGGGGAAGTTTATCATGTCGTAGTACTGGGCCGCAATTTTCACAAGCCTGCAACGGGACACCACGTCTCGGTTAGCAAACAGCATGCAACTCCTGAAGCCAAGTCAAGCGCTAGCGAGCGAGACCCTACCACTCCGGCTTGATGTCCGTGCAAGTGCGGATGTAGTTCTTGGTGGTCAGCACGAATTCATTGTAGAGTACCCACTCAGGCTTGTGGTCCAGGACTGTTGAAGGGTGAAGCTGGACAACCTGGTTGTCCTTGACAGTCAGGTAGTGCCCAGTACGCTCCAGGTGTGCCACCTGCACAGACGGCAAGATCGATCACACAGGGTCACCTCCTCTGCTTTCCTTCCCTCAACCCAATTCTGTTCTGCTACAGAAAGCAGAATGATGCGGAAAAACAAGGCTCTGAAGACGTTAACTGTCCCAGACGATACCACAATTGATTTACACGTGGAGATTTAGGTCACCACGAACTATAAGCAGATGCATTTTGGAAATAAAGCTCCAGACAAGACAAGACGGTCTCAGACCCAACACCTTTAGTATGGCAAGACACAATGGGGAACACCAAGTAACTGTCTATAGACACCAGGGACCGAACGAAAAACAATTCAGTTTAGCAGAAGAAGAGAAAAGAAAAAGCAATAGATTTGAAGAAACAGTATCAAAATGGATATCTTCATGATATAGACAGATATCTGTCTTGTGCATCGGCATCCAGAGATTTCATGGGTACCTCTATACCTTCATTTAACGACCAAATCAAATACTTGATTTCAATGTCTATAGACTAAAAACCTAGAGATGAAGAACAATCATTTGACTAGTTATGGAAATGTGTCATTTAACACACACCTACATAAGAACATAAATTTACAAACGAGAGGCCATTCGGCCCATCAAGCTCGTTTGGGGACGTTAAAACAAGATTAGCACAGAAGGATCCCATGTCAATGGAGTCCTCATTACTGCAGAGAAGACTTGGCCATGACGGTCCCAGGACAACAAACCTGCATGAAGAAGCCGGTGACCAGGGCCCGCCGGATATTGAGGTAGTAGTCACGGCTGGTGAACTCGGTGCTCCGGCGTGGCAGGTTGAAGCGGTCCATGATGCGGGAGAGCTGCTGACGCACGTTGTCAGCCGACATCAGCGAGCGGTAGTTGACGAAGTTATCGTAGCACCACTGCATCGACTCGTGATCTGGGGAGGGAAGAGGTGGTTTGAGGCCATACAGCTTCTGGAAAACACTGCTGTGAGACATCACCCCTGTCTCACTTCTGGAGATGGTCACGGACATGAGAGTTTACTTACTCTGTTTGAAGGCGTGGTAGACGTTGAGCAACGTCAGGTGGTCGCCATCTATGTGGGCGAAACGCATCTTGGACTCATCGGCTGCCTTCTTAGCCTCCGTGGGACGAACGAAACACTGCGGGACTAAACAAGGTTGGTATGGGCCCAACACGGACGCCCATAGGGATGAGTCAAACATTCACAGATACAGGGAACAAGGCCTAGAAGCTACAATAGTGCACGGAGCGCAAGGCAGGCTGAAGGGGAGGGCATCTCATCCGCCTACCCCACCCATGGTGACCTGCCCTCCAGCTTGTTGGGAGGTCAACAGCTAATTCCTTCTGCGAGACACCAGCACTTACACATTTAGGGATTTTGTTGAAAGAGACTTGGGTACATTGTACTCCAAAGTGTGGGCCAAGCATGAACTACTTTACAGCAGTACTGCCAAGGTCAACTGTATCCCTAAAGGTCCAGTAAGGGAAGACGCATAAATTTTACAGTTAAATATGACAAGAAAATTGGTCCCGTTTTAGCACCACCTCCTGGGGTCCGTAAGTGACCATAGTCTATAAGCGATTAAAAAGGGTTTACAAGGGGAGTCCAATATAGTATGTTGCTGTAGTTAAAGACCTTTCCATATGTACTGACAAACAGGTATCTAACCATCTTTCAGAATCACCAGTATACTCTCTGTTTCGGTGAAGTTCCGAAGGTCATAGATGTTCGACACCAAGTGAAAGAAGGATCTGGCCTCTCTTACCAACCTTACCACCTACCCCAGACCACTTATCTCCTGCCACATTAATCCAACAGACACACTCAACACTCCACAGCATCTCCAACATCAGGACATCCCACTGACTAGCTCACAAAAGCAGCTTGACTCTCACTTCCTGGTCATGCTTCATCTCCTCAGCCATCACCAGACCCTGGATGAGTTCTGCGTTTCCGTTAGTGTCGACTGCATGCACAGAAGGCTGCTCCCTGTTAGCCAGTTATGAGAGTCCTTATGGCAGCCTTCTACAGTAGCTAACACATTTGGAGCATGGCGCTAACATCTCCATATTAACGGGCCGAAAGCCAATTACTATGAGCAGCAGGGATTCAAACAAATGATTATATACACACAGGTGTTATTAGTGGAATGTTCCGGCAAGAGGACAAGGCTTGCGTGGAAGACGGTGCCAGCGTCAGCCGCCCCGTTCCACCCCCCCATTGGTGTTACCTGACAGCATGGCGGTGATGGACAAGATCTCGTTGGAGCAGTTGAACTCGCAGCTGGCGATCACCATCTTGGCCAGTTGTGGGTCCAGGGGGAACTCGGCCATCATGGAGCCCAGCTCTGTCAGGTCGCCGTCATCGTTCAGAGCTGCTAGGTAGTTCAGCAACTCCAGGGCCCGCATGAGAGTCTCAGGGGCTGCCGGAATGTGGAGGGGGCAGAGGGTAAGTCGAACCTTGGTGCATTGTTCCAGCCAGCTCCGCGGAGCACAAAACCATCATTCTTCACCAAGCACCGAGGTCTATTATTCACTCCAAAAAGGACTATACCACCGGCAGCATGATTACGAGAGAGTTTATTCACTTACCGGATTCAAAGGCCTTATATTGTCTGGCTAAAAGACTTTCTCAAAATGCAATTACTGGCTTTTGGCACGGAGGAGCCGAGGTTGAAATGAGCAGTCACCTATTCAGAGGGAAGTCACCGCTCCCGGCTCGTCAGCCACGGGAGTTACAGCAGCAAGACGGACCCGAACACTGCGGGAGAGCGACTCTGAGACGGACTGGGCCGTCTCGTAATAAGCAGACACCTCTCTCCAAGTTCTCCCTCACCAAGTGGGCTGATCGCCTGGCAACCCTGCGTACTCGTCACGCAAAATTACAGGACTACGGCTGAAATTATCATATTTAACACGGCACACCGATTCGTGACTGCAATTACCCATGAGCACTCAGGGTTACATTCAGGAGAATGTACAAACGCCAGCAAGTAAACAGGATGCGGCCTTTGCAGAGTGGCAACAAGAAAACGCCACAGATACCATAATTTCCCTCATTAATCATTCAGTCATATACTGCCCAGCTGTTTTTTTTAGGAAGGTACACCAGGCTACTCTTTATTTGAAGCATGTCGGCAATAAAAGTGGATACTTAGGACACAGACGGAGTGGGTGTGCTTTTAAACACAGGTGTTAAACACACCGCACTCGCCACAGGGCTGCAGAAGCTCACTAAAACCCTGTCCACTCATCCAAGACAGAACTCAATAACGGAGACGGCAGGAAAACTTGCCACATGCATCTTTAAAAAAAAAAAGAAAAAAAAACACTTTAGTGAGCAGTTATTAATAGGTTTTACTGCCACAGCACGTCTGGGAAATCAGGAGCAGCACAGGAATACTTTCTGCTTACATGTTTGTTTAAATTATAAAGGAAATAGCATCGCAGCCTTTCATCGGCGCTTCAGGGTGGAGACTCGGGTGCTGAGTGAAAGAGGACTGTGAACCGGATCATTACATAGATCAGCGGCTGTGTCTGCTTGGGGGGGGGGGGGTGCGGCAGGGGGATCGATTCTGACAAACTGCAGTATAATCAAAAAACCAAATTCTGCACTTAATTGAAATACCGGGAAGGATAACAAATCATCTGGTGGTCAGAGAAGACACAGGAAGCCCGTGCTTAATAAACCCGCTGCATCTGGGGCATTCAACACTAACCTCCACGTGACTGGGGTACAGGAGTGCTACACGCAGCAATCTAAACCGACCAGAAGGGGGCGGCCTACTGCAGTCATGGGGAGACAGAAACAACCACCTAAAGACAAGATTAGCGCCGCAGGTACGGGGGCACATTTGGTCTTTACCACCAAGCGGGTCATTTAACGGCGTCAGCTGAACCAGCCTTTTCCACAACAAGGATGCTGATGGAGCCGTATTCACGTTTAATCTGCTTACTGATAACTAGAAGCAAAGGGGAGCAGCAGAAACGGTATATGATTCAGACGCTGAAGCCCAGAGGTGTAAGGCGACGGCGCTAAAAGCAAATTGAGATGTTTATGCGACACCCCATTATTCTGTTAAGGCTTATTAACAGGGTGAACAACATGCATGAGATCTGCTTTGGTTTTAGGATTTTCTGATGATCGTTCTGGGGAACAGCCCCGTTCTCAGTCCGCCTTATAAATTCCTTTGCGGGTGGGTACCCTAATCATCCATCGCTCAACATCTAATGCAACATTAAGCCAAAGTCTCGTTAAGGCATAAAAATTCATACTTAAGATCCACCGAGTTAAGACAGAACTATAAATATTGGCCACAGAACAGAAGTTTGTACTGGAATATCATTCACCCCAAACAAAGCAAAACAAAGAGTCGGTGGCAAAAAACATGAACATACTTAACCCAACCCCCCCACAAAAACAGAGAGCAGTAAACTCTGGGTAACTTCTTACAAGTTAACAAGCTTAGTGACTTGTGTCATTTTGGAACTGCCGGCATTTGTTTGCATATCTTAACTAGGGATGCACTGATCAATCGGCCCGTTTCCAGCACGCTTGTCCCGGACCAGCCGATCAGTCTCATGCATTTCCAATACCGAACCGGCCTGTTTTACGCATGCACCACACATCATACACACAGCGACACACTCACAGTCACACGCTGACTGAGAGTGAAGACGACACAAAACGTGCAATTTGAAAAAGCATGTAAAGGCAAAGAAAACCGTGAGGGAACCACCATGAAAACGTGTTGAAACATTGGAGGTGAACTCTAAACTGATTATTAAATATATACTAGATAATCTTGAAAAGGCATAATTATTAAATTATTAAAATTTTTCCTATGACAGAGTAAAAATGTTTCAGCGAAACTTTAACCCCCTGCACTATGATGTCTGTACAGTATGAAGGTATGAAGAAGCCTGATCTTAATCTAGCTGACTAGCGATATAAGAATTGTATGTGTATAACATGTGACGCTGGTATATTACCCTGCACCTTTTATTATTTGGAAGAAAATAGTACACTTCAGTTTTATTTGGAGATTTGTAACCTGTGGACTTTAAGATGAGGAAAAAGACAGGAAAAGGTCAAGTACATGGTACCTTGAAAACTGGTCAAGGTAAAGTAAAATGTGTCCGATAAAGTTGGGTGTAAAGCAACTCATTTTCAGTTAATTGTTATTTGTACCTCCTTCCAGTCACAGAGCATGTTATTGTGAGACTTAAGTGAGAGAAGATCCTGTAACTTTTGTTTTAAAGTTTGGGGGAAATTGTTAAACTGAACAATTTCTTTTATTATGAAATTTTGCATGGTGAAGAAAACAGATTTTTGTTTGTATATCCTGTCAATTATAGTTCTTAGAAAGAAAATCGGAATCTGTAAAAATCGGTATCAGCCGGTCACACTTGCAAAAAAAAAAACCCAATCAGTGCATCTCTAATCTGAACTGAATAGCTGTTGTCCCTATATGATGTCATAACTCGAGCACCACGTATCCGCAGACCAATAGGTTTACACCCTACCCGGTGGATCCATGAAGTCAAAGTGCACCAGGTCATCGATTCCCAGCTTCTTCAGTTGCAACACCACTGAGCCCAGGTTGGACCTCAGGATCTCGGGATACGTGTTGTCCTGTGGGCAGGGCCATGGCACATCGTCATGGAAACGTTAAACGTTGTGCTGGATCAAGAACCCGAGATGGCTAGAAATTCTAGGCCCCGTGACAAAACGTAACGTTTGATTCCCCAAACAATCGTTTACATAATTTTTCATGGAGAGGGGCCCCTATAAGGTGCTGAGCCCCCAGAATCTGCCAGAGCATCCATTTGCCCAGCTCAAGGCCCCCACCTAAGAACAGCCCCCAAGTGCTGCGAGCAGAACAGCCACAAGGAGGCGCACTCACCTGCATCTCAGTCTTGTAGGCCTTTTCTGTATACAGGCGGAAACACTTGCCAGGCCGGGTCCTGCCGGCCCGACCAGCCCGCTGCTGCGCCGACGCCTTGCTGATGGCCGTCACCAACAGGGACTCGACCCGGATGCGTGGATTGTATACCTGGGGGGAGGAGGCGGAGTCACGCATGGCTAGAGACGGCACAACATGAGCTCCGATAAACACAGAAGAAACAGAGCAGCACCAGAAAGTGGAGCGGCTTTAGCGGGAGCAGATGATTGGAGGAGATAAGAAGGAAGGAAAGGGGCGGAAAGGAAGGTCTCACCTTCTGCTTGGCAAATCCGGGATCAATCACGAACACGACTCCATCAATCGTCAGCGACGTCTCGGCGATGTTTGTGGACACCACGACCTGCGAAATGAGCGCCGATCAGCATCAGATGTCCAGACCTCCGTCTCCCCAGCTACCTCCTCCAAGTGGAAACCCAGGCTAGCATATCTTTGGATAATGGTAAGAATAAAGTCAAATATCTTTGTCATTGTACATGCATAATACCATTAGTTGTACATGTGCAATGAGAAAGATACTGTATGCCATTATTATAATTAGCCAATGATATGTTTTTAAATCGGTGAGTGACAAGGGAGAGGGCACTCCAGGGACCAATCAGCTTTTAGCTGGGGTTAGTGCACCTGTGGCCCCACCCCTGTATATACTCCTGACTGAGAGCATTCCTAATTCCTTAGGGTAATGGCGGGGCAGCTGCAGTAAATCGGCCCGAGAGGGCCAGCAGTCAGCTGGCCATCCGCTAATCCTTCTACTACTCCCGCCGTCTCCAGCATGCAACTGCATCCTGCCATCACTGTTAATGGCTGCCGAAAGCCGGCTTCCTCTCCCAGACAGACTCCAGTCACGCTGCATTCAAGCACTGCCAGCAAGAGAAATGAAGAAGCGGCCGTATTTCTGTCATTAGGTGTTTGAGGAAGCAGGGGACACAGCGGCTTAAAGACACGCACACACACACAAACTTCCAGATGCGAAAGACACCAGGACAAACTTTCTCATTAACCTTAACGACCCAAACCGAACCACGGCAAACGTCAGTCCAAATTAGCAGCAGCACAGGGAGCCGCTTAATCGCCGGTGCGAAGGAACCGACAAGAACACACCGCAGAACCATCTTGCGGGTGGCCAATGAAAAGCGAGGCGTTTCATTTTCCCGGGAATCCAGCAAGACTCACAAACAAAATTAAAGCCAATTTAAGAAGCATTTGAATATTTAAAGGGCCAGGCAAGTCTGGAGAATGGCGTGCTTTAGTGGTAGACGCCTGCCCACGCCCCCCCCCCCCCCCCCCACCCACAACGCGGGGGGCCGCGGAGCGCAAATACACCAACATAAGAATACCCCAACAGAAAAAAAAATATTAAACCCCCCCGGTGGGGC